>LPNX010676140.1:83654-238101 GCA_001517045.1 Pseudotsuga menziesii
CTACTTTTTTCCTGGCCTCCTAGGCGCCCATCTGCTTTTTCTGCTTTATTCCCTGCTTTTTCAGTGTTTTAAGGCACATAGGAAAGCAAGACTAGGTAAGGTGAATCATATTTGTTGCCTCTTCCTCCTCCACTCTTTCCTCCATGAAAAAGCATGTATGAGCTTCCATTTGACCACTCTTTAGCTTGCCTATGCTCCCTTTCTAATTCGTGGGGTCCTTGATAGATTTGGGATCAGCTTTTTACACCTATGGGGGATTTGCCTATTTTGGGTAAGCCTGCTTTATGCTAGATTTGGATGCTTCCTTATGCATTCAATTTGCTCATGTATTCTATATATTCAGCAGCCTATGTTATTACAGGGTTGGCTATTGTACACTCAGTTAATATAATTTTGAGTTACAGCTCCATATTCAGTCTCCATTGTTGATAATTTTGCATGATCAATTGTTAATTGTTGTGGGTGAAATTAATCTACTGCAGGCCTGAATTTATACACCCAAACATATAAGACTTATTTCATTTTCATGGACTTACTAGATTTTAGGTTGTAGGAATATTCTCCTATTCCTTTGACAATATATTGATAGTTAACCCCAAGCTGTACTTTGTGTGGATAATATTTTTGAGTGAGGCATGAGAGAGAATCTATGTTACATTTCATATGTTTTGAAGCACCACTATCTAAGATCCAAGTATCAATTCTATGAGAGATTCATCTTGTGAGGGAAGATATTAAGACATATTCTTGATTAGAGTCTTCATTCTCTCTCATCCTCTCTTCATATGATTCATTTTCTTTAGCTACATGGGGATGAAATTTTATGTTCTTCTTCTTGAACTTCTTTTTGTTAAGTGGACAATGTTTGGAGATATGTCCTAACTTATGACATGTAGAACATTCATAAGATGAGTAATCCTTCTTAAACGCCTTACCTCTTTTGAATTCCTGTGATCTACTTATGGGATATCCTCGACCATTCCTTTTATTTATTCCATTCTTTGTATGCATTGCTAGAGCTTAATATTCATCTTCATTTAAATTTTCTTCTCTATTTTCTAACCTTGCTTCTTCTTGTACACTTTCTTCCCATAACTTGTTGAATTTGGTTAGCTTTCTTCTAGCACATAATCCTCTAATGAAGGCATCCAATTCTCTTGTAATACCATTTAGAGTGGTTATCAAAAATTCAACTTCTTATACCATGTCACCAACAACTTCTAATTTTTATTTAATTTGAGATACTCTAGATAAGTATGAATGCATGGTTTCTCCCTCTTTCATTTTCACACCCTTGAGTTGGTTTATCAAGGTCATTCTCTTGTTAATGCTTTTCCCTTTAAACATATTGGTTAGTGAATCAAATATTTACTTTGGATTATTCTTTGAGGACACTTGGGAGATCAAATTATCCTTAATAGAGTTAGCTACGATCCTCTTGACTTTTATAATATCCTTCTTTTTCTTCTATTTTTCCTCTTCTCCCTCTGGTTCCTTGACCTCTTCTTTGATGTATCCATCTGGGTCATGCTCTTCAAGGATGATATAAATCTCTACTTCCATGCTCTAAAATTATATGCTCCCTAAAGCTTTTCATCCATATTGGTATCATTTGTCATGTTTAATGAATGATAACCTCAAATGGAAATGTATGAGATAGTACTTACTAGTTTGAGGACTTTTTTTAGAACTAGCTTCAAGATGACCTAAAGTTTGACTAGAAAGCCCTAATTTTCAGTTGAGATCACTTGTATATCTGAGAGGAGGAAAATATGCACCTCCCCAAGGAGATATAGAATGTATATTTCTTTTATGGAATATGAGGATGAAACATTATAAAATTTGATGCCCTATTTTCTCCTAGCAGTAGTGGTAGGTCAAAAAGTGAAAATACTTGGAATGAAAAAATGTTTCGATAGAAAGATGAACCCTCCTAGGGCGAGTTGAATGGACCTTATTTTTCATCTAATATGTGGAGGTAGGTTTCTGGAATAGTGAACCCTATATTGTTGGATTGCAGGATGAGTTGCTACACAATGTATTCTTTCAGATTAGCTCTAATACCATGTTAAGGTTTTCTTTTCTTTTCAAACAGAACAAAGGATCACTTAAATAATAACAAGCACAATAAAAAAAAAAGAGAACACAAAGATTAATCCTAGAAACCCTCATGGGGAAGAAAACCCATCAAAACTTCCTCTATATAAACTTCACCCAAGTACAATGTAAGACCCAAAGAATGAGACTAGACTGCTTCCTCTCCTCCATATGGATTGTTTCTTCTCTTTGTAGCACAACTGCTTTAGTTTTGTGTGTCAAAATGGAGGTGACTCCCCTATTTATATTGATCACTGGAGATGCCTAATAACCCAACTTGGTCGACTTCTCCTCCCAATCAAGGATGACTTTCATTGGGAGACTCAATGTTACATTTGAATAATACTTTTGTGGGTACTATTGACCCGACTTTACAACCAAGGTTTTACCTCAAGAATTTACATGACCAAATAAATTAACGAAATCCATAATTAGAGGAACAACATCTCTGGAAGGGGTAATAACATTAATAATACAAAATAGATTTCTTCTGTAGTTACATTTCTTTAACATTACATCGGTTTCTTGTTATGGTTTGCATCCCCTCTTTCCATTTGTTTATTTCAAGTTATTTTAGTTTTTTTTGTTTTATTTAATTAAAAATAACTTGTAGGATCTACTTGGGGTTATCACATTTGATTTCTACTTTACAATACTAGGCCTTTTCAACAACTATAAAGGCTTTCACTCATCTTGGGACAGGTTGCACACCTTTATGCATAGATTTCCATAACAATTGTGTTGAATTCATATGCTACAATACTATTTTGATGATGCCCTTGATCCTTCTTGTAACATACCCGACCCTCCAACCGGCGAAGAGGACGCTACCAAACCATCAAAAATTCATGCAACTAGCCCTATGAACATGAACATACATAAAATGCTGAAATAAATTCTTAAAACAGAAAACATTATAAGATGCATAGTCATTCACATACACAGTGGAAGCAAACATACATTCAAGCATTCAACATGTTCATCATAGTTCATTAGCCATCAAATATAATTGCAGAGATGAAATAGACAAGGATACTTATCTCATGAAGAACTTGCCTCGCAACCAACTACATCACTGCAACGTTCCACCCAACCATAGGCTAGCATGATCATCAATCTCTCAGCAACACTACCACCCCTGAACTGGTCATGATTCCCCAAGGAATAAGGGTCTGAGCAGGCTTACACATAGCCAAGGTACACAAACCAGCCAAGCCCACACAGTAGGGCTTATCAGGCTATCAAGGAGCTGGGAGATGCTAAATGCTAAGCTGGTGAGCTCATGGAAGAGTTAAGGATTCCTACACTAGAGCTATCCTAACCTCTAATACACCCACACAAACCCAACACCAGGACTTAGTCCTTTGTTTGCTTCAGATTCCCTCAGGCCCTGAATTCCCTTGCCAATACTCTTTGGGCGTTGTGGAGAAGAAAGCCAACCATCTAACTCTATATGTGTGGCTCCCCAAACCCAGGTTTCTCAAGCATACCCAACCTTCAATCCCACTCCACACATTTCGAAGACCAACCACTGCATGCATGCAGCAAAACCAACAATTATAGCTCTGGCAGGGGAAAACAATCCCTGATTTGTTATTGGCCCTATCATGGCCAACACAACACAATGGTAACCTACAACAGCTCCCAAGCATGGGAGAAAACACCTCCAACCGAACATAGGTACTCACAGCAACCCAATTGAGCCAGGGAGGACAACAACCACTGTTCAGCAATGAAGTAACTGAACATCACACAGCCTGACCATGGGGAAAGGGAAAACGATCCACTGCATGAACGAGAGGAAGAACCGCTCACATACTAGCAATCAGAGAGAAAAGGGAGAACAAACCCCCAATCAATGGATTGTAATCCATTTTATCCCTTCTCTGCATGAGGAAAATGATTATCCCACGATCCAAGAGAGTGGACAGAATGGTCAACATCCCAACCGGTGTGTGAGGAGACCACTCCCAGCCCGTGCATGACTGAACTAGCTGGTGGAGGTATGTGGGGGAAATCCTGCCACCCACCCCTACCCAGCATTAACTACCTCAACTAAATAGGGGTTTAAGGTTTGACACATGGCGTTTCCCCAATGGCTCCCACGGGTTAGACAATCCCCCCCTTAACCTTAGGAAATCATGCCTTTTTCATTTAATATTGCACCGTCATAGTTGGTTGTAGGTTTTTGATTAATTTTGCATGTTTTCATGATTCCAGAACTATAATGTGCTGGATGGCACAATATACCATCGACAACGATCCCAATTGTCAAAACATAACACAACCAAATTGATGGTGAAGCTTCTGCCTTTAGCTCCTCACCATGATTAATTAAAATATATACATCATGTACCTTTAATGCAATCGGGGTCAAAAATGGGGTGTTACAATCCCCACCCCCTTGGAATAACATCGTCCTCAGTCTTCCAATACATATGAATACATATACCATTTGCAGATATGTCCCACGTTCAATTATTTACTTGAACTTTCAGGACCAAGCCCCTCGGCTTCCATGAGCTTCTCTTGCTGGTTCTCAGCTTTTGGCTCATCCCCAAGTCTAGGAACTTTTCTATATCTTGAGCGTCTCTCCAAGATTTTATTAGGTCTTGGCAATGGTTTGAAGAAGAATTCCAGCCTTCCATTAGCTTTTGGTCAGCTGCCATGATCAATGTGCACTACTGGATTTCACTTTTCTCACCTATGAAATGCATCATTGAAATTTTGTTAGACCAAGCATAATATAAGCATTAAAATTAGTCAATTAATTGCCCAATTGGCATGACAATCCAAGCCTCATCAAGGAGAATTTCATATTTTTCATGCCTTCCCAACAAGCACATGAGCTCATTCATGTCCATTCTTGGGCAGGGATTTAACTATTCCAGCATTCATAATTTACTTTTAGCAAATGCACACATTCTATTTTCATTCATACATGCATTCAACAATCTTTTGTTTTCACAATGCATAAGTATAATAAAAAAGGAAAGAGAGAGCAGCAAGAGTTTTTCCCCTCTTTGTCTTGTTCCATCCTGGAACCCACACCACCGCTGTGGTTTTCATGCTCTCAGCCTCTTTCACTTCACTATGAATGTTGGACCAATCCCTCTTGGTCATGACACTTAGTGTCTCCGGTCTATTTCAAACCTCTCAACCATGGAGCATCCCCACATGGTTTGTCTTGGCTACTAGGAACTTCACAGTATCACTAGCACCTTTTCATCACTGTGCATTCTGAGCTCTTCAGGATAGTCACATGTCCAAATGCACCCCTAGGATGCTTTCATAGTCCTCGCTTTGAGAGATACCTATATTCAAACATTGATAATATTCACATGTTTAGTTTATTCTCATCAATTTTTTTTTTTAATTTTTTATCTCTTAAACAAGAGCTTAAAACATCATAACCAAATCATATACACATGTATATTCATAAGCAAGAAATTGCAAAATAATTCAATACTTATCTGTATTGTGCATTTCCTCTTTGGTCCACAGGATCCTGCTTCACCTTGCAAGCCTTGGGATCGCCTATGGACTTGGATGTTAGGTCAGCACGCAAGCTACTTCAAAACATCCTTTTATATATGTTAGGAACAGTCAAGCCAACCTATAGTTGGTTTTATCAAACTGTCCAGCCAAGCCAATATACAATTAGGTTTATTAGGATGCATCCAATCAATCCAATACACTGTTGGGTTTATCAGGCTACTCAGCCAAGCCAGCTAACAGTTGGGTTTATCAGACTATAGGTATTCAAGCCAACATTGTACCATTTCGACAATTTCTACAACATCAAATAATTACACAGTGAAGCCAACCTTCAGTTGGGTTTATCAAACCGTCAACAATTCACCTGCACTTATATCAACAATACACTTATATCAACAATGCACTTATATCAACAACCAATCAGCCAAGCCAATGGAGTTGGGTTTATCAGGCCATCAACAATAACACATGCACTTATATCAACAATAAACGACCATTTCCAGCTTTCATTTCCAGCAGTAAGCTCTAATTCCACTACCCCATACAACACAATAAACCACCCCCTTCTCTACTCTCTAGTCCCTCAGGAATGTCTCCTTCTCTGTGCTCTTCAGTAGGAGGTAGGATGAGCCCAAGCCATAGTCCATTTAGTGTGCAAAACCAGACTGCATCTGTTTAGCCTGACAACACACACAATATAAGCAACTCATCAGTGTTATTGTTCTAAAACTGGAATCACATTTCATATCATTCACTATCAAGTATTGAGACACCAGGAGTGCGTCCACCCCCTAGGGTGTAATCAATATTGAAAACCCTTTCATGATCCGACATCGGGAAAGTGTGCACTCCTTTCCGATGTGAACCATGTAGGCCCTATTCATACTCAAGCAATATGCCATAATGGAAATAAAATCGAAACATGCTCTACATATTGAATTTAACAATTGACATGCATATTCTTAGCTAGGGTCATAGAACACTTATCCATTTGATGAGGCAGTATTCCTTTGTTAAGGAGGAATGGGGGCTCCCTTCTCTAAGTTGGCAGTCCCTCAGTTTGCCATCCTAACTCCTTTTTACATTTCATATTCACACATGTCTTACTGAAATAATCCATACCATCTCACTCATGTTGCTTACCAAACATGTAGTGCAGATGAGACATTTCCAAAATGTCCAATGGAGTTTCACCCGAAACCCATTTCCAAGATAGGGGAAAACCTCCCCGTGAAGTTTGGCTCCTGCAGGCCATCACACATGATCTTCCTATAATGTGTACCCCTAGAACATTCATCAAGTAGCCAAACAATCAATCATTATCTGATAATACAATCTAAATTGATTGTTCCATAACCAAGAAATGACATTAGTAATTAAATTCAATGTGAAATTGCAACTCTATCTACTATAGAAATTGATTTGCTTGGCAATGAGGTGATCCTCATTTGTGGGTCTCTTGTAAGCAG
This sequence comes from Pseudotsuga menziesii, assembly GCA_001517045.1. Classification (NCBI taxonomy): domain Eukaryota; kingdom Viridiplantae; phylum Streptophyta; class Pinopsida; order Pinales; family Pinaceae; genus Pseudotsuga; species Pseudotsuga menziesii. The sequence goes on from LPNX010676140.1 coordinate 90,719, forward strand.
CACCATCATGCCCATTATGATTTTATGCTTACTAGCATAACATGAACACCCACTTACAATGCGTCCTCCTGACACAATTCTATGCAAGCCAATAGTGATTAGTAGTTGTCAGCAATTTCTCAAATCTGAAATTCACAATTCAAATTTGACAACTCATTATGCATACAAACTATTTTCACAGCCATCAGAATCTTCTCATAAGGTTTGGATTTTTCACATGGTAGATTCTGGAATTTGTCATGGTCTTACTCTCATTGCCATTCTCCAAACAATCTATCTTAAACCTGAACTTCAATCAGCCAAACACTTGGTAAGTCTGGATGCATATAACCTTTTCATTGCTGCAACCATCATTGAAGCATTTTCAGAATTTATGAAATTCAAATACTTCCAGCTGTTAATCACATCAATATTACCAAAACCCATTTACTTCACGCAATCATTATCATACTTTAAATTACAGGGTACAGTCACATCATTTATGCAATTTAAATGAAATGTTTAGATACTCCTTACTTCACAAGCGTATCATTTGTACTCCCTTTCCCTTCCATAGAGAATTTCCGATATCCAATTGATCATGACTACCCTCTTCATGCAATTACTATCCTACAGTCACATCGGCTCTTGAAATGGTTCTAGAATTGTCATCAATTCATCATTTCAGCCATTAGTTATTCATAATTACACATGCACTATCTCTAGGCATTCATGCAATGCATCACAACATTTTCACCCATGCTTATGTATTCATATCTACAACATTTACTCATACTTTTCATATGCATCTATTCAATGCATAACCACAAGATTTATGAAATATTTTAATGCATATCCACTCAATTCTTCCTTGCACTGATTCAGGAGTACTATGCATTCAAACATACCATGCACAACCTAACCATGACTACTTCATAAACGATTCCCTACCGTAATCAAGACCATCAGTACTCACTTTATTACCATGTTCATAACAACATATACATGCATGACACATTTCTATGTGAATGTAGTATAAATTTCAAATACCCACATGGTATGAAATCTCTTGCTTTTACAACTCCATGCAATTGTCATAATTAAACATTACCTTGATGGGTTCTACTTACACCTTTGACATTACCAGTTTGGTTGGTCCTTTGTAGGAGATTGCAAAATTTCCTCACCAACTTTTGATTCTGGACTTGTTGCTTTATCCCTTTCTCCATAAGGTTGCTAGTCGCATTCGTCAGCATCAGCAAAATATTTATCCATGTCCATTTTTTCGTTGGTTTTTCCACTAATTCCAACACCAATGCAATAATTATCATTAGTGGCTCATTATAAATGTATAATTCTCACTATTCTTACCAACATGTAATATCCTATGCATGCAAGGCATATCCTGATACATTTCATGTATAAAACTTGTAATCATAATTAGCATGACAGGGTTTAAGGAAATTTCCCTTTTCAAGTCCCTCATCCTTGCATGGAACTCCTCTTCCACACAAAAGTTGGTTTGACTTCATGGTCTTGTTACCTCTAGGCATGCAATTCCTGGATTTGTCCATATTGACAGCAGCACATTTCTCTTTCAATCAATCACTAGTGCTTTGCTGCTCCACACTCAAATTCTAGTGACTCTCCCTTTTTCCCTGCTGGATAAGCTTTCCAACGTCTATCCACATGCCTTATTCTGACCTCGGGTGTGAAAACCACACCACTTCAAAAATGATGCTTTGTACCAAATGTATTCTGGTCTAAAATGTCAACCTCAACCACCTAGAATTTTCTTCCTTTTCAGCCCTATAATCCATTGGCAGTTTGCTGAAAATACACTAAAAAATTCCACTTGAAAACCCCAAAAATTCCCTTTTACCAATCGGCCCCCTTTCCAACTAAGTTTCCAACGTTTCGGTAGCCAAAAGCTCTAGTTTCCTCTGCGCTCATCGGTGGCCTGTTCATTTATCTTTATGGTGTGTTGGGTCCATAGTAATCTAATCTTCTGGCATTTCGGTGGCCAGGACCACCAATTTTTCCCCACAGTTCATCGGTGGTCTAATTGCCTATTTTCCTCCGTTGTAGCGTGTCCGTAGTTATCTAACACTCTGAACATTATCGACAGGGAAACCAACTAACTGCTGCATCAGCGGTTGGGCACACTGTGCATGGGACGGTTAGTCCTCTACACTTCCACAACGGAGGCCAACGAACCTTCTAGGGTTTCTGTGGTTCATAACTTTGCTGGCGGTTGGAGCAACTAGTCTCTGCGGCATCGGCGCTCGGATGCACTTCTCGTCAGATGAATAGTTCCTTAGATGTCTGCAACAGCAGTTTCACAACCCTCAACTTTTTTCGATCGATGGCTGATTAACTAACAATTTCTGATCGGTGGTTGGAAGCACAAACGACTATGGCATTGGTGGTCGGGGCCTCTATCCGTTGGGATATTAGTCTTCTAGAATTCCGCAACAGTGGTGCATGAACCACTAATTCTTTCCGATGTTCATTGGCAACCAATACAATTAACTTCTACTGATCACCGATGGGTTCAACACTTCGAAAAAATTTTGAAATTTTTTCTTTGCATCGGCTCTTCCTTCAACTAATATTCGCTGATTGAATTCACTAGCCTCGGTAGCTTCATCTTCTATTGGTTTCCGATCACATCCTCTAGTCATCGACGATTGCAACAACTAATATTTTCTGATCACCGATATTCTTGTGCCTTAGAAAAAATTTTGGAAATTTTCCGCTGCATCGGCTGTCGGTACAACTATCCTCTATGGCATTAGCAGTCAGGAACTCTATCCCTCAAAAGGATATTCCACTAGCCAGCCGCAACAGCAGACGCAAAATCAACTAAATTTTTTTGATGTAGTTCATTTGCGGTCCCATCATCTAAATTTTGCCGACAGTTCTGACTAAGTGAGCTAAAGTTTCAGCGGTTCCGTCAACTAACTTCCACCGATCGGCACTTCTATCCTCTAACTTTTGTCAATCACCGATGGGATCAACACTTAGACAAATTTTCAAATTTTCAAAATTTTTTCTTCTTCTTCTTCTCCGTGTCGGCTGCTTCATCATCTAATTATCACTGACAATTCGACGATCTTCGGCATATTTACGCCGAAACCGTAGCTCTTCCTTCACCTATCTTCCACTGAAACCCTTTGTCATCGGCACCCTTATGCTCTAATTTTCGTCGACATTATCGGTGATCCAGACAACAAAGTTTCACTGACGTCTTTAATATTTAGGAGAATTTCGGTGAAAATTCATCCTTCCTCCTCGGCACTCTCACCTTTTTCCTACTGTCGTATCGGTGTTTCCTTCATCTAATTTCTGCCGACATTACTGCATCATCATCATCTAACTTTTGCCGATGCCAAGGTCTTTATCAGGGGTTCTTGAAACTAATTTTTCTGCCACATCAGAAGAGCTTCCCACTTAGTCTTCCGATGTGTCAACCGTCTTACACTTAGAAAATTTTTGAAACAAAATTTCTTCTTTCGTGTCGGAGGTCTTCACTTCAAATTTTTACCACTCCACATTGGCTCTTACATCTTCTATCCTCCGTCGAAGAATCAGCTCTCCCTTCCTCTAACATTCACCGATTGATGACATTTGATGTCGGATGACCTTCAAACTAATCAAGTCGGCATTTCGGTGGTCTTTGACTGATCTCTGCTGAAACTGTGGCTCCCCCATCCCCTAACATTCACCGACAGCTGACAAGCACATAGAGGAATTTCATAATTTTCTTCCAACTATCGGGTGACATTCTAACAAGATGAGCCGCTACATCGAAAGAGCTTCACACTTAGTTTCCAGATGGGCTGATGGCACTTGGGCAAATTTTTTGAATTTCTTGTCATAAATTTCTAATCTCTTCTGGGTAGAAGGAAACCTGCCTCTGCTAGCTGATCTTTCATGGCCCATTGAGGCCCATGCTGCAACTTTAGCTATGATACCATTCTGTAATGTCCTCAACCCTCTGACCAACGAAGAGGATGCTACCAAACCATCAAACATCCGGGAAACTAGCCCTATGAACATGAACATACATAAAATGCTAAAATAAAATTCTTAAAACATAAAACATGCTAATATGCATAGTCATTCACATACACAACAGAAGCAAACATACATTCAGGCATTCAACATGTTCATCATAGTTCATTAGCCATCAAATATAATTGCAGAGACAAAATAGACAAGGATACTTATCTCATGAAGAACTTGCCCCGCAACCAGCTACGTCACTACAAAATTCCACCCAACCATAGGCCAGCGTACTCATCAATCTCTCAGCAACACTGCCACCCCTGATATGGGCATGATTCCCCAAGGAATAAGGGACTAAGCAGGCTTACAACTAGCCAAGGTACACAAATCAGCCAAGCCCACACAGTAGGGCTTATCAGGATATCAAGGAGCTAGGAGAAGCTAAATGCTAAGCTAATGAGCTCATGGAAGAGTTAAGGACACCTACACCAGAGCTAGCCTAACCTCTAAGACACCCACACACACCCAACACCAAGAATCAGTCCCTTCTCTACTTCACAGTCCCTTAGGCCCTGACATCCCTTACCAGTGCTCTTCTGGGGTTGTGGAGAAGAAAGCCATCCATCTAAATTTGTCTATGTGGCTCCTCAGACTTCAATCCCACTCCACACAATCCAAAGACCAACCACTGCATGCATGTTGCAAAACTAGTAATTACAGCTTTGACCGGGGAAAACAATCCCTGAGTTGTTCTTGGCCCTATCATGGAAAAAACAACACAGTGGTAACCTACAGTAGCTCCCAAGTGTGGGGGAAAATTCTGCCAACCCAACGTAGGTACTCACAGCAACCCAATTGATCCGGGGAGGACAACAACCACGGTTCAGTGATGAAGTAACTGAACATCACACAGTATGACCATGGGGAAAGGGAAAATGATCCCCTACATTAACAGGAGGAGGAACCGCTCACAGACTAGCAATTAGAGAGAAAAGGGAGAACGAACCCCAATCAATAGATTGTAATCCATTTTATCCCCGATCTGCATGAGGAAAATGAACAGCCCACGATCCAAGAGAGTGTACAGAACGGTCAGCATCCCAACCAGCGCGTGAGGAGACCACTCCCAGCTAGTGGAGGTGCATGGGGGAAATCCTGCCACCCAACCCTACCCAACATTAACTTCCTCAACTAAACAGGGGTTTAAGTTTTGACACATGGATTTTCCCTAATGCCTCCCATGGGTTATACAATCCCCCCCTTAACCTTAGGAAATCATACCCTTTTCATTTAATGTTGCACCGCCGTAGCTGGTTGTAGGTTTTTGATTAATTTTGCATGTTTACATGATGCCAGAACTATAATGTGTTGAATGGCACGATATACCATCGACAACGATCCCAATTTCTGAAACATAACACAACCAAATCAATGGTGGGGATTTTTCCTTTAGCTCCTCACCATGATTAATTACAATATATACATCATGCACCTTTAATGTAACCGGGGTCAAAACTGGGGTGTTACACTTCTAATTGAGAAGGGAGATCCAAAAATGTTTTTTTTTTACTACATATTTGGAGTGTATAGATTAAAATTTTTTATTTGCTTACTTCTATTTGTATGCAACATAGATACCAATAGTCAATGTTGCGACAACAGTAAGTATTGAAACTCGCAGGGGTTTTCTTCCCAAAGGGTTCATATCTCTCTTTAGGATCTCTTGGACCCTATGGATTTGGATTGGCTTGATTTCCAAACTTTTTCCTTACTTCTATCATGGCTTGTTATTCTGACTTTGTCTCTTGGAACATAATTAGTAATGAGGGTTTTTTCCATTTTGACCAAATCTTGAACTACTTCCTTTTTGTAGTTGCTCCCCATACCCCTACAATACCAAATGACTACTTTAATTATTTATCTTGTGTCTTATTGGTATTTCCTTCTCTATTCTCAAAATTACTACTTTGTCACTACCACTAATTGCACTAGTAAATGTTTGTTGCAGCACTAAAGCAATTTGCCTTGATTTAATTTCTTCTCTTTTCTCTTTTGTTGACGGTCTCCCTACCTTTTTCGATGAAAAATATTCCTTGTATCTTTCTTCCTCCTCATTCTGTTGAGCTTTCCTTCTTTTCATTACTCCTGCCATTTATATTTTTGGATCCTTATTTTCTTGTTTTACAACAGGGCTTGCTTATGATGGGTATTGTTATCAATAAGAAATTACAAATATTTTTCAAGAGGTCCATAAGACCCAAAGGATCTCCAAACATTAACAAAGGGTACTCCTTATCTCTTGGAAGCTATGCAAGAGGTACTTCGAGTAAGTGTTGTGGTAGAAATTCATGGGTCACTGGCCAAGCCTTAAAGAAACCATGTGCTAAGAGCATGAGCTGATCACTATATTATATTTGATCGCATTTATCATTAATATTAGCAGTGCTCCCATAATGTAAAACAAGGATATTTGTCCCAAGGGTGTGCTTCCCTGAAAACCTTTGGGGACACATGGAATAAAATTATTGATCGTGCCTCCCCATGATACTTTTTCAAAACCACAGAGCTCATCTGGTGTTACCTCTTATTGACAACCAGGGTGGTTTCTTCCTGAAGTCTTAAGGTAGCGAGGTAGCCATGCATGCAAGGGTGAAAGATGGCATCCACGTCAACATGTCCCCAATGTACATATGCCAAGTGGGTCCCCACTAACATTTTTTTGATGTCACCAGTCAAAGCCAAATAAAAAGCGTCCAAGTGTCAAATTTCAAATTTTATTCATCGTTAAAGTGGGAAATTATCATTTTTAAATCCATTATTGATTATCAAAGAAGTCTCTGACATCCATCTATTTTGCACCCGACCAGGAAACACCTGTTACCACAAGTAAAACACACTTCCACCATAACCACCATGTATTTACCAGTCTAACAATATTACTTCTTCTACCTATTGTTAAAAGTGTTAATTGTTTACCCCACCAGCTTAGTAAAAAACTTTTACCTCACTAGTAACTAAATACTGTAAAATGTCTTAGAATCTTAAGGATAAGATCCCCAAATAAGGGTTTTTTGGAAATGAACACATTTATAACCACCATGCAAACATTTTTTATATGGTGGTTACAATTCTAACCTAACTATTACCATTAAAGAATCACATACCATGCAAACATTTTTGATACGATGGTTTCAATTCTAACCTAACTGCTACCATTAAAGAATCACATGCCCTAGATTATGTAGGTTAAGACCCCGATCACTTGTAGGACTCAAACTTAGCTACATCTATTTCCCCATGCATAGTTTACTTACATGAGTTTGTACCATGGTGTTCAACCTAGTATTCACATAGAAAAATATCCATCGTATCATATGCCAAATCCAAAACCATGTGCATTATAAATATTTATACCCTTTGGAAAATGTTTGGTATCCTATATTTCTTATCCATGCAAACAATAAATGAAAAGAATATGGATACTTATTATTAGACACTAAGTATTTTAGATAAAAATCAATTCATGACTAAACACCTAGAAATGGTAATTATAATCTTAGAATCCCCAACCCCATATAGTACTATAGGGTTTTCTGATAGCTCACAGAAAGCCATTTCACTAAGATGCACTGATCTCGAGATGAAGATGATAAAATTTATGATGATATTATCTTAGTATTTTTGCTTAGTTTAAACCCAACATGAAGAACTGGCCCTCCAATATTTGATGTATGCAATTTCCTATCCCAAGAAATTCATGAATAATTACAGGAGTTTCCATCATTGGAAATTTTTAGGTACCCTTCCTACCTATTCTTTATGATCCTCTATCATAATTATGATCATTTCAAATTCTTGATCTTGAATATTTCAAATGAAAAAGTATATCACCTCCCTATATATGAATAACAATAATGTTTTAAGACAATTTAATAAATCTAACTATATGGAATTCACTGATGAATTCATGAAGAGAGCCTACATGTTGATACATTGTTCCACTCCTCCAAGGATGTTTTTAGAAAGAAAAATCCCGTTACAATGTATCCCTGACATGAGAGTAGGAGATCGATTCTTATACATGGAATACACAGTTATAAAACTATATGGTTTTTCAGGAGAATACCTACAAACTCCCAGTTTTCATTACACCAAGAATGTTGTCCATGGAATGTGTAAGAAAAAGGTTCATATATGATGATATGAATTTTAAATATTTCAGGCATCGCATGACATTCTTACTACCAAAGAATGTAGGATCCTTCCAAATAAGAGGATTAACTGACCCTACAATATATGGAAAGTTTTGTAAGCCAACTAAGCCTTGTGAAAGAAGAGAAAGGAGCATATGACCCTCACCAGTTCATATCCAATCATGGGGTAGCAAAGAAGAATTATCCATATGAATGTGTTCCTAGGAAATATTGGGAGACGATAGAAAATAAGGAGAATTGGGAGGAGGTCCTAGAAATCGAGAAAGCCATGGAAGAGAAAAATAATCCAGAACAGTTAACAAGGAGGAAGAGAGGAGCATAGGAACTACATACAAACATGGAGTTTGATCAGACTGAGAAAGTTCCCTGAACAAATAAATATATATTATAAAATAAGGGGATAAATGAAGCAGTAGTGGAGAGACGTGAATCTCAATAACCCCCAAGAGAGTTGGAAGAATTGATGCCACAACCATCAACCACTACACGAGGACCACCAATTTCATATACTCACTACTCCTCTTTATAATTTACAGTCCCTTAAGGTTTTCAAGCATTATGTTGGCCACTTTTCCTAACCCGTGTGACCCAAGTTTTGCGTAGCCCATCAACCCAACAAACACTCGAGTCAGGATAAAGCAGTTGCTGAATCTAGAATCTCCATTTTCTGTGAGTCTGGTACCTGCTCTGAGAATTGTATAATAAAATATGTTGGGTTTGTCAAGCCATCAAAGGCAGGCAAGTCTCTTGTATGTGAACCAAGCCATCTGAGAGACTTGGTAATTCTTGCACATTGATTTCCATGTAGTTCATAAAGTCTATTTTGCCAATTCTCTAGACCGTCATATGAATCTGTCATGCAGGAGCTGTCACACTGCCAATCCATGATACCTTCGGCAGTAGGATCAACATAATCTTCTTCCTTAGCTGTGATGTTGTAGATATAGTCCAAAACATCCTGATCTTCATCTCTGAGTGGTTCTATGTACCGTTCTCCTTGAGAAGGGTCCAGTGGTACTATGACTCTCAAACCTTTCCCTTTGAAAGTCATCTGTCTCTGCTTAAGATTAATGACTGCAGCATTGTCTATTGCCGACTCAATTCCTAGAAAATCTAGGTAGGGGTTTCTATCGTCAATTATCTCAATGACTTCAAAGTATGCTAAAGTATCGACCCCATCAATATCTACTGGGACACTAGGGAATATTCCTAGGGGCACAATCTTCTGCCAATTGGCTAATCTCAACTATATAGGAGACCATTCAAGGGTAGGTTTTCCCATTTGTTCCCATGTTTGTTTAGTTAGGACATTGACTTCTAATCCTAGGTCCAGAATGACATCAGTCATGTCATATTCTCCTATCTCAGCATGCAATCTCATTTCACTTCCAGTTCTTATGACTCTATTAATAGTTTTTTCCTTACCAGAGCTTCGCTGAGGTTCACAAGAAGCAATAACTTTCTGTAGCTCATTTAAAGCATTCTAATTTCTTAAGAGCTTCATGCAACTCTGTAAAAATGAAGACATTGTACTTACTTTATCCGTTGAAGCTTCTTGAGACTGTGACTGCTGCTAAGGCTGCTGCGTGGGTGCTATTGGTGCGCTCGGATCAGCAAAGCATTTTTTGGCTTCCAAAAATGTCTCTTTTTCTCTTCCCACATCGAAGGTTGGAATTTTCTCTGGGGCCTTACAAACCCAAGCCTCATAATGTTGTTTCTCCTTATTCTGTATTTGCGTCATGGCGCCACTCCTTGTAACAACATTAATGGATGGAATAGGTCTTTTCTCTACAGCAATCATCTAAATATTCTGAGTAGGAGCGCTATTTCTTTCTTGTATCTTGGCTATCATCTACGGGTGTTGCTCAGTCACATGGTTGACTGCTCTGCAATATCGACATGTCGTAGTTGGGTTCCGATAGTCTCTAGCTAGATGTCCTGCCTTATTACAGTTATAGCACACCACTTGGCCTTGACCTCTTCTAGGAATACCACCATGACCACGACCTCCAAAGGTACCTCGACCTGAGGTACTACCACGGTAACCATATCCATCATTGCTTTGTCCATCGTTTTGTACCTTATAAGAATCATAGGTTCGTTCTCTCATGAGGTCAAAACTATGACATTCATCCTCGTTGTGTCCAACTGACTTACAGAACTTGTAATAGGGATTCTTATGTACTTGCACATATCTCTGCAGTAGATAGCAGTCTTGAGGTCGATGCTGGCCAGTTGTCCTACAGATCTCACAATATAGAACACTAAGATTGAATGGGTTTGGCGCACCAAAATTCAGGTAATTTCTTACCGTAGGACACTGTTCCTTGTCATGTCATTCTGTCCGATATTGTGTACACCAAACCTCTTCTCGAACAGCTTTTCCTTTCTTCATGTCGCGCAACTCCAAGGCCATTGTTGCTAACTATGCTTGTATTTGAGCTATACCAGAACTATCTTCGACAGGAGCGGTTTCAAGCTTCATAGCAATTTCCAAAGCCTCTTGCTGATCATCAACCTTCTGTTGCATGAGTGGAGTCTTGATATGTGGTAACAAAGCTGCAATGAACCATTCCTTATGCTGCGTGGGTCCAACAGTGAAACTGACTTGATCTAGTAGAACTTTGAACCTCTGATCAAAGTCCCACACTGATTCTCCTCGCCTCTGCTAAATTTCCTTTAGTTTAGTGATACACTGTGACTCTGATTTAGGATTCTTAAATTCCTTTATCATTGCTGCTTTGATGTCATCTAAGACATGGTTCTGAGTACTGGAAAACTTCATGAACCAGTTCAAAGCGTGGTCTCTAAAAGAAGTAACCAGTTGCGCTCTTCTTGTATATTGATGCGTAATGTTCTTAGCAGTCCACACGGCTTCACATAAGAACCAAAACTATTCTGGATCCTCTGATCTAGTTCCTTTAAAGACTAGGAGCTTAATGTCATCATTCATATGGGCCATCGTGGATCTAGAGGGGGAGGGAGGGGGACTGGTAGTAGGCGGGGGGGCACTTACGGGGGTAGACTTACCTATGACAGGAATACTTGGGCTAGGGTTACTTTCAGACTGCGACAGGTTCTCAGGGATAACATGGCTTCGCTGCGGGGTTACCGAAGGGTTTCCAACATAAGGGGTTTCGTCGGGCGTCAGGTCTGCTGAGCTTACAGGGGTATACTCGGTAGTCTAACCTAGGGTATAGGATCCAAAATTCCTCTTGTATCTTTTACCACTTCCCAGCAAACCACTTTACTCGTCGAAGTCACTTTTACTTCCAAACATAAGTTAGTACTCCTAAATATTAACAGTCTGATTCAATGAGCAATATACCTTTTTTTGCCAATAGCATTTTAATTTTCAAATTAAAGGAATTCAAGTACTTACCCCTTGGTCCTTTGAAAAACTGTCGTTCGGCTTCGCTGAAGGAAGTACTTGTGTCAATGGCGAACTCCGTCACAAATGCTTCAAGGGTTCGTGTTGTCCAGAAATCAACAACGCGAGGTATCTCGTTGTTCACCCTTTTCAATATATTAATTCTTGTGGGGGTCCAATCAGGAAACTGACCTTCTTGAAAGTTCGTCCTTCTCTCTGTCAACCTGGATAACCACTGGTGCAACTCTATCTGGATACTACCAAAGAAAATTTCATAAACATCAGAAAAAACATACCTTTGTAAAAAGTTGTCTGAACTGCGACACGGATCTTTGTTCTCTTGTTCAGCAAATTTTAGATAAGTCTCTTCAATCCAATCCCCTATTTCTTTCATTGAGGGCCTCCAAAACATAACCCTCTAGGTACGATGTAAACCCCTCTTGAGCAGATACTAAGTTCAACCAGCAACGGAACCAATTTTTTGGGCTTAGGGTAGACCCGGGTTCTATACTTTTGTCTTTGCACCAACAAAACACCCACAGTGTTGGCCCTTTTAGCAACAACCTGCGAACAGGTTGCAGTCTCACCCGAAACAGCTATGGGATGCCGCAGAATTAGGTTTCTGCAAGCAGAAGAGGGATATTACTGTACATTTAGCCTTTTAACAATTAATAATCATACATTACAGATCTTCGACATTCACTTATATAGCTTCGTAATTAGATAAACAAATAGTGTCTTGCTTAACCCTTAACTGGGAATTCACAGCGAAGTTAGTATTTAGCAGTGATCTTACTTATCAGTTATCTGCTTATCAATGGATAAAAGAACATAATAGAGACAACACAAAAGAACCACAACATAATATATAACATGGTTCAACCCTAGTTTAGGGGCTATGTCCATAGAACTGTGTTTTATTCTACTCTTTACAAAAACCACAGTTCTGATCTGCGCACTCAGCTGCAGATCCATTCAATTCCTCAAGCTGCGCACTAAGCTGGAGATCTTTGCGCACATAGCTACAAATATTCTTAATCACCCAAAAACCCTCTGCGCACACAGCTGCAGAGGTCATCCATGCACACAGCTGGGACTTAACCTTTCTTACAAAACTAGTCTTGGCTTCGCATCAAATCATCTTACATCGAAAGCCTAACTTGACTCTTTTACAAAAGTGCTTATTTATAGAAGTGCACTTATTACAAAACCATGGGAACCCCGAACCCTAAACCCTGGAATTAAACCATGGTTTAATTACAAAAAGAGGGCTTTGACTCAACCCCGACACCCCTAAGACTATTTTGAGTCACAACTCTACTTACAAACTTCCACAAAAACCGTGGAGTTACCAAAATTAAGGACCATTAAGGTGCGTGCCCCAACAGGCCCTTAAGACTCACCATTGTACCTTCCCGGGACACTCAGCTGCTTATCTGGTGGTAGAATGTTATCTTCGACTGCTTGATCCTTCTTTATGATCTCCTTACGCACTTTGTTAGGCTCTGTATCTATCTGCATCTCTATAGGATCAGTTTTAATTTTCCTGCCTCCTGCTCCCTTATATGCCTGTCATCATCATCATCCTTTCTGCTGCTTCTGCCACAGCCGCAGCTTGCTTAATCATTCATCCTTTCATTCTTAGTAGACTGTCGGTGTTCCTTATGCTGCTATCTTCCTTCGCAAAATTCATGATGGTCATGGGAATTGTTGAGCCTTATAAAGCTATCAGCGACTCCATCCCTCGAACTACCTCCCGTTCATTTCCTATTGAACATTTGACCATGCACAACTTTGGGTCCTTAGCAGATGGGGCTCCTCTAATTGCATGCCAATGTACTTTTGCATAAGACAAACAGCATGCTTCCATTCCACTGATTCAGGAGGATACATCTCAGGATCCTCCAGAGTCTTTCCTGAGGGCTTGTTCCTTTCTTTGTTCTACTTAGAGCAAACTTCTGCCTTAAATTTCTTTCTAGTTGATCGTATCTACATTGGATGCTTCGGCGCTGGAGATGTCTCCTCACAGGGTGGATTACTCATAAGGTTCTGCAGACCTCTCTCCTTGATCTCTCATAACAATTCCTTTGCTTCGCAATCATTGGACATAGTGCTATCTGTAAACTCAAAGAAATGCGCAATGCAGGAGTCGCAGGCCTGTGTGGCTTCTTATAGAATCCCGCGACGAAATCTGTCATGATGGTGCATGAATGTGTTGAGGCCTGGAAATTCATAGGCAACAACAACAAAGGATTCTCCCCAGTCAACGTTCCCAATTAGCCCGTGAGTGTTTGGTATAGGGAATCCGTCCGGTTTGCGGTCCAGCTACCATAGGTCAAGTAACAAAACAAAGGTTTGACCGGTTGCGGCCCGGTCCACCATGTATTTGTATTTTTTGACTTAAGTATGATATGCAAGTGCCTAATTAACCATACAGGGTGATAAATATGCAAAGAGTAATCACAATGTGATGCACAGGTTCTTACCTCTCGTCTTAGAACTCACAAGCATCCAAATCATGCAAGAAAATAAATACTAACTAAACTATCTCTAGAGAGATCGGTATTCATTCATGAGTAATGCACCCCTATTCATGTGTTATGGCAAATCATAGATAGCTGTTCTTATAACCAAACATATAAACATGAATAAAAGTATATATTATAAGATAGCTCATCAACAGTTAAAATTTTCATTACTCATAGTGGAAAAGATATCATAAAGGCACTGAAGAACATTCAGACAAGAACATAGGTTCAAGAAATTAGAACACTCTTACAGCTAATGAGGAATAGCTGAAAACAAAATAGTTCACATTCAACATTGCTCATTTAATCACATTGACATATTCCACATAGTACTTCCTCCAACAGGAAAAATTTGCAGTCTCTGGTTGTAAAATGAAATAGTTCCTCTTACAAGCATTAAGTTACAAGTTTTTCCAAGGAAAAAGCCCCTCTAGCTATTAGCTTTCAAATATTTAAACAAAATAGTAGATCGCTTGGGTTCCCCCAACGTATGACTTTTCCCATCCCTTAAAATGTTTCATCTTCCCATTTTATTTTCTGTATCCATTCATGATCTAATTAGTAACTGATAGATCTTTCTGGCCTGTGCCTTTGTCGCTAGTCAATTTGTCTTTTCCTTCATTTGTCCTACTAGTGATCCGGACAGCCACGGTTTGACTTCTTCCAAAACCTGCCCAGCTATGCCTACGCGCCGTAGTGATTTGACCAAGCTCCGGAAACCACCTGCAATCAAACGACGTGCATCATTCATCGGAACCATATTCAAAACGTATCAACTAAAATGGATAAGCATTAAGAGAGGCTAAGCACTGCATTAGAGCAACAAGGGTTAACGAACTCCAGCACCACTACTCTGTCCACCTACAAGTTCTAAAGAAACCACCAACGACAGGAAAAGATATGACCTGAAACGTGGGAAGGATAAATTCCAATTGGAGGTCAGAATAGATCACATCGGAAGCCAAATGACTTTCCCAGCCGCAATGGTGAAAGAGACAAGGGCTAAAGACACGCGAAACGTGGGCAGGAAAAGCTTTAGTCGAAACTGAAAATACATCACATCAGAAGCCAAATGACTTTCCCAGCCGCAACGGCGGAAGAGAAAAGGCTACGGGTACGCGACTAAAGGGTTAACACGCATCGGCAGTCGAAATGCTTTATACTTCGGGTGCTTAGCCACTTTGGGAGCCGCAACGGTGGAAGAGGAAATGGCTATGGCTTCCGATTAAACAAAAAATGACGCCCGATCAATAGAAAAATTAAGTGTTCGGAGAGTTTCAAAATTCAACAATGGTCAAAATACATTTCACTTCTAAAACAACGGCCTTTCAAAAAACCATCAGCAAAACTAGACTCACAATCGGCGACCCAAACAACTTCAAACACACACAATCTCTGAAAATAGGCCGAGAGTCAATCTTTTAAAATCATCCAACACTAAAGCATGACCAAAATGTTCAAAGGATCCAACGATTAAAAACAACGCTAAATCATGAGGAGGGGCCCAAAATTGAAGAAATTTGGGGAGAACGGTTGCAGCTGCAACAATTGGTGATTACCTGGTGAACCTATATCTCTAGGCGATTGTTCTTTGAGTGACAAACTGTTTAACAACAAATGCATCTATTGAATTCTTCTAGCTATGTGGATTTCTCAAATGACGGAAGTGTGTACCTTTAATCATTGATGATAGTCCAATTTGGGAGTGGAAACCAAGATTTTCAAGTCCAGATAACTCTGTTGAGGCCAAAGGATGAATTTCATTATTACTTTTGTCTTCAGGTAGCTGATAGCTTGGACACCACAGGATTGTAGCATATGGTAAACAGAAATATTTTTTTGTTCCTCATTCCCATGCCACTTTAGAATTTTTTGTGCTTTTGGAATTTTGTCCCTTTTCATATGAGTCCTCCTGCATGCCTTTCTTTCTGAATTTTAATTCAGGCTCCTCTATCCCATAGTGTCATTTTGTGTGAGCGGTGTACTTCATGTTTCAGCTCACGGACGGAGAGGAACTTTCGGCAATTTTACTTATGATTCAGCATTTGCTTTGATGTATGATGCTTTCATAGGAGTTTTTTTACTCTTATTTGCCTTTTGGCATTCGTTTCTTGGCATGGGATCATTTATATTTAATATGCTGTTCACCTTGCTCCTTTCCATGGGTCCTTTGCTATCGCCCCTTAGAACATTTTAAGTGTGACGTGGATGGAGCCTCAACATAGTATTCCAGACTCTTTGAATCCGGTTTATTTCACAGGGGTTAAGCAGGACTTCAATGCACTCAGAGCTATTCGAGAAAACTACTAAACTGGAAGAAGTTCTTTTAGACAAACAACAACACATAGTCTGATACCCAAAAATGTTTATCATTCCCAAAAAAATTTGGTGTTCCCCATGCAACCACGGGTTCGTTCCCTTTATTGAAATCAAGAAAACTCAAACTAAAACCAACTAAAACACATGACTCAAAAGATAGCCAAACAGATTATTTATATACCAGATAGAAGAACTCAAAGAAACTTAGGAAAAATAAGACTTGAGAACCAAACCATTTACTGGTAAGTTCTCCTCCCACCCCTGTAAATCTTGCAACTTATAAGTAGAAGGGCCAAGCTTTTCCGCAATCTGAAAAGGGCCTACCCACAACTGCTGGAATTTAGTATGCTTTCATTTCTCATCATGGGGGTGATCCCATTTGAGGACTAAGTATCCCACTTCAAAGTCTTTTGTTCCAGCTTTATGTTTGTCTAACCATCTCTTTACTAACTCCTGCTATTTCTTAAAGTGTTCTCTAGCTTGAGATCTAGCCTCTTCTGCTTTTAGAAGATTGCATATCCTCATCTGCAAAACTTCATTCTCCGACCCTATGGACTCTTGAGCTATTATGGAAGAGGGTAGCATGATGTTGGGGGGGAGAATGGCTTCTTTACCATACACCAAGGTATATGGAGACACTCCTATTGCAGACTTGGGGGTGACTCTATCAGCCCAAAGGGCATTTGGTAGCGCTGAGTGCCAGCTCCTCTGGTTTTCTATCATAGTCTTCTTTAAAATTCTAATCAGATTTTTGTTAGTGGATTCAGCCAGGCCATTTCCTTGTGGATAGTAATTAGCAGAATAATGCAATTTTATCCCTTTATCATGAGCAAAAGCAGTTAATTTAATTGATGAAAAGTGCGTAGCATTATCAAAAACTAATGAAACTGGAACTCCAAACTTGGTCATGATGTGGTCCTGCAAGAAGCTAATGACCTCGTCTTGATTTATTTTGCGCAGCGGGACTGCTTCTATCGAGCGAGTGAAATAATTGGTCGCAGTTAGAATGTACTTGTGTTGTAGGGAGGAATTTGGTTTTATTTCTCCAATGATATCCAACCCCCATTGCTCGAACGGCTCCATGATCATCACAGGCTTTAGGGGTGCTGCTGCTTTAGGTTGTCTCCCACTACACCTTTGGCAAATATCACACTTCCTGACATGTGCGTGTGCATCTTTGAAGAGCGTAGGCCAATAGTAACTAGCTCTAAGGATTTTGTGGGCTGTAGTATCCCCTAAATAATGTCCCCCAGCAGGATCGTCATACAATTCTGACATTACTTTCTTTGCATCTTCTTTCTCTAAGCATCTGAGAAGAACTCCGTCATAATTTTTTTTGAATAATACTCCTTCAACAATTTGATAGGAAGCTGATTTAAGATGCAGCGCTCTTCTTTGCTTAGAATTCCAATGTTCTGGCAACAGCCCTGCCTGTAGGTAATGCACGAGGTCTCTATACCAAGACTCGGGAGCTGTAAACAATGGACATACCTCCATTACATGTAATTCGGCTTCATCCTCCCAGGCGTGTTCTTCATTTTTTCTATTTTCAGTCATCAGTTTGCACAACCCTTGTCCTTTAACTATAGAGGCTGGCTTGAATTCAAGGTTGTACTCTTGAAGAGCTGTTACCTAGTTGCCCTTCTTTCTCCTAACTCCTTCTGTACAAGAAGGGACCTTACAGCTGGGTAGGGGACGATTACCTTGGTTCTATTTTTTAAAATATAAGGCCTGAATTGCTTCATTGCTTTGAATACTACGTAAGCTTGTTTATCAATGGCTGGGTAATTTAATTCGGCCCCTTGCAGACCAGTGCTCATGAAAGATATTGGGAATTCATCCCCCCCATCTTCCTTTTGCGTAAGCACAGCTGCAAGCGAATCATCGGATGCAAAGGTATACAGAATAAAGTCTTTATCAAAATCTGGGCTTTTCAGGGAGGTTGCGTGTGCAACAATAGTTTTAATTTTGCTGAATGCGTTCTTATCAATCTCAGTCCATTTGAATTGTGCATTTTGCTTCACCGTCTACTGCAGTGGCTTGACAATCTGAGTGAAATCAGGCACAAATATTCGCACAAAGTTTATAGTTCCCATAAATGATTTCCTCCCTTTTTTATTATGGGGTAACGGGATCTGTTCAATGGCCTTAATTCTTTCTGGATCTATAGAGATTCCTTTCTTTGAAACTATATGACCCAGCAATTTGCCTTCCGTGATAGTGAACACACACTTTTTGGGATTGAGCGAGATGCCATATTTTCGACAGCGTTCAAAAATCTGCCTTAAATGAAACGCGTGCTCTTCTCTCTTCTTTGAGAATATTGTAATATCATCAAGGTACACTACAGCACTACGGCCAATCAATCCACGGAAAGCTATGTCCATAGACCTCTGAAATGTTGCTCCATCATTTATAAGCCCAAAGGGCATCCTTCTGTAGGCAAAGGTTCCCCATTTGGTCCTGAACGTTGTCTTCAATCTGTCTTCTTCGGCTACTAATACTTGATTGTAGCCAGAGAAACCATCTAATAACGAAAATAGTTCAGAACCTGAGACCATTTGTAGCAATTGCTCCATGGGTGGCATGGGATAGTTATCTTTATCTGAAGCGTGGTTTAAATTTCTGAAATCCACACATAGTCTGATTTCTCCAGACTTTTTTCTTACTGGTACCAGATTTGATACCCACTCAGAGTGTCTGACCTTAAAAATGATTCTAGCATCCAATAATTTCTTCACTTCACTCTGAATCAGCGGTTCCAATTTTGGATGCATTTTTCTTAAAGGTTGCTGATACGGCTTGATGCCGGATTTGATGGGGACAACATGCTTGATGATATTGGTGTCATATGTTTTCAAATATTCGTATGTCCAGGTGAAAACATCTTTAGATTGTTTAAACAGAATGACGAACTTATCTCTTTCTGCTGGTGAACAACATTTGCCAAGATTCACAAATTTAGGATTCGTCTCAGTCCCTAAATTTATAAGCTCGAATTGTAGAGATGAGCTATGGGTCTTCACGTTGTCTAGTCTTCTGAACTTTTCATTTAAATCGAACATTTTTTCTAACATTCTGACACCTTTAGGAATGAAATTATCATACTTCAGCTCGGCCTGATGTTCTTCATCATCTATAATGGCTCCTTTAAATACCTCGTCATTTGTTAAGAATTCTATAATATGCTTATCATCATCGAACACTCGTATTTTGGTGATCATATCGGCTACCGAGGGCCTGAAAAGCAATTCAAAAGAGCATCGATTATTGGTGGGTACCATCCTAGCGACTGATGTGGCCAACAGGTCAGCTACTGCATTTTTAAGTCTTGGAATTGAAATAATATTGAATGCATTAAAACATTTAAGTAGGTCCCATACCTCATTTTGGTAAGCCTTCAAGTGAGGGGAAACACAATGTATTTGATTCCGAATTTGTTTCACAATAATTTCAGAATCTCCAAAAACTTTAGATTACTTACCTGTAATTCAATCACTTTCCTCAAGCCCTGCACCAGTGCTTTGTACTCAGCTGTATTATTAATACATTCAAACTCTAATCTACATTAGAGAAATTTTTTATTCTTCTAGGGGTCGATCAGGACACAGCCGGCCCCTGACCCTTCTAATGTCTTAGAGCCATCAAAAAACAAAGTTTAAAAATCATTAACTACTGAATGTGAATCTACTCCTACTGCTAAGTTTACTATGTTACATTCAATTTCATCAACCTGTGAGAATAGAAGGAGATCAGGCTGGGTGTTTGATGTGTTGTTGGCTTCTTCTGCTTGGTAATTTCCTGGTTCCAATTCGATAAAATAATTTCCCAATACAGAATCCACCGGTTCATTCTTCTCATCCAGTTGAGTAACATTGTATTTCATGTGAGGCTCTCTTAAAATCTTAATCTGGCTCAGGCTTCCTTTGTATGGAAGCCACAGATGCGACCAATCCGAGGTAAAATATCTATTTAGTTTGGCCAACCAATCTCTGCTCAAGACAAGACCGTAAGCATCTGGTATATCAGCCACCACGATATTAATGACCTAGCATACTTTATCATTTGATGCTAGGGGGACTAGGACATCCTCCATCTCACCAATTACATTTACATCCGTCCTGTCCAACTGAACCACCCTCCACGTGGATGGCTTAGGCTTCCCATTGATATTTTTACAGACTGATATTGGCATGACATTAACTGACACCCCTGAGTCTACCAAGCAATTATGCACGTTGTGATTGAAAATTTCAAATGCGAGGAGGAAAGGTGGATGTTTGCTTTTAGACTTACCTCCAATGCTGGTTTCTCCAATTTCTTCTTCTTCCTGAGGTCGATTGTCAGTGGGAAGCTTCTCGTCTGATGCTTCAAGTGCCTTCAATAGTCTTTCTTTTTGCTGCGGCATTGTACACATTTCGAATAGTGAAACATTCACTTTTACCTTCTTAAATCCTCCACGATGTCATAATCCATCTATTGTTCAATGGGATGAGGTTTATCAGCATTCATCTTTTCTTCATTTGGCTTGGCCAACATATTATTTTGCTTAGGATCTTGGCTAGTAATAGTGAATTCTGGAATTTTATCAGCTAAGGATTTATTTTGAAATTTCTTAACATTTCGTTGAAGCCTCTTAATCTTTGGGAGTATGAGACTGTCTTCTTTAACCGACCCTTGGCTTCTTGTTGCTACGTTGGTTTCCATGATGTCCTTGTACCCCTGATTCTTTTTCTCTTCAGCATCATATAATGAAACAGAATCCCACAAAACCATCGTTTCCTCTTCTTGTTCTTTCGTTGAAGTAGTATTCTCTTTTCTTTCTTCATCTCCCTCTTCTATTAATCTAGAATCCAACAGTTGATTCATGACCAACGTCACCAAGTTTATCCATTGAGCACAATTCTTTTCAGAGTGTGGTTGTTGGTGAAAAGTGCAAAAATTGTCCATGCCTACCTCTGTTAAATTCATAGATGCATAATTGTGTGGAGGAGGTTGAGACTGATTGTTATCCTCTCTTTTCTTATAATAGGGCTTATAGAACTTTTGTGCTTCCTTTTCTTTCTCCAAGTCTATGATTTTATTAGAAAGCTTCTACATCATTTTGGCCATACTTTCATAATCTGGTGATTTCTCTTCCTTAGGCTTAGTAAACAATAAGGCTTTCCTTCCCCCACCTTTCTCTCCTGATTGTTCGGGATAATATTCGATACTTTCTCTTTCAGCTTCCACTATTTCTGCCTCTTCATAGGTTTCCATCAAATTAGGCTTGGACCTAACTTTGGAAAACATGGCCAAATCAGGGCTTAAAGCTGAGGTATAATATTCAATTAGGACCTTCTCCGAAGGTTTGTCAGCGTCAGAAAAATTCTTGAGGTATGCTGCAAATCTTTCAGTAAAACTGTGCACCTTCTCCTTTCTCTCTTTCTTCAAGGCGCATAGTCCTTTCATGAGGGCTGCACGAGTCTTTTGAATCGCATACTTACTTCTGAAAATTCTCTCGAAGGTATCCCAATCAGCGATAGAGTTAGAAGGCAACCCAAAATACCATGATGCTGCAGCTCCTTTAAGGGTATGCGGAAATAGTCTGCAAACTACATCCTCATACTCCCCAGCCCTCAACCCTTCTATCACCAAGTAAAAACTTTGCAGGTGATCATCTACTAGTATCTTCTCATTTGGGTCGAACTTGGGTAGCATCTTTTCAAAGGATTGAGGTAAATCATGTAGCGGAGGCGTTAGATTTAAAGGTGAACTGGCTCTCCAGGAAGGTGGTGGGTTTGGTGGGTTGGGTGGTGGATTAGCATTTACTCCTGCCATGAGTCTGGGTGGAGAGTGAGGAGGTCAGCCAATAGGAGTGTGAGCAGGAGAACTGTGAGGGGTATCTGGGCCTTCTTGATTCAAAGGTAGTGCAACTTCTTGTAAGGCCGTTTCTACAAGTTCTTCCTAGTCTCCAACTAGCACTGAGTCTTCTACTATAGGATGATATTTCCTTTTATACTCTCTTATGGGAAATACAGGGATGATTGGTAGTCCTCCAATCTTCTTTACATATGCCCTGGTGTGTCTTCTTAGGTCATTAACAACTTCGTTTCCAACAGAATATAGATGTTATCTATTCCTTTCTTCCGAAATAGGATTATGAAGCCCACTGCTTTCAGAACTGTTATCGGTGGAATAATATCAGGAAAATGGGTTTCCTCGGCCAACCATGCACTGGCAGCCCTCCTTCTAGTGCCAAAACTATTGAGGCCTAGAAATTCACAAGCAACAACAGCAAAGGATTCTCCCCAATGAATGTTCCCAATTAGCCCGTGACTATTTGGTATAGGGAATCCGTCTGGTTTGTGGTTCGGCTACCGTAGGTCAAGTAACAAGACAAAGTTTTTACCGGTTGTGGCCCGGTCCACTGTGTATTTGTATTTTTTGACTTAAGTATGATATGCAAGTGCATAATTAACCATGCAGGGTGATAAAGATGCAAAGAGTAATCACAATGTGATGTGCAGGTTCTTACCTCTCGTCTTAGAACTCACAAGCATCCAAATCATGCAAGAAAATAAATACTAACTAAACTATCTCTAGAGAGATGGGTATTCATTCATGAGTAATGCACCCCTGTTCATGTGTTATGGCAAATCATAGATAGTTGTTCTTATAACCAAACATATAAACATGAATAAAAGTATATATGATAAGATAGCCCATCAACAGTTAAAATTTTCATTACTCATAGTGGAAAAGACATCATAAAGGTACTGAAGAACATTCAGACAAGAACATAGGTTCAAGAAATTAGAACACTCTTACAGCTAATCAGGCACAGCTGAAAATGAAATAGTTCACATTCAACATTGCTCATTTAATCACATTGACATATTCCACATAGTACTTCCTCCAATAGGAAAAATTTGCAGTCTCTGGTTGTAAAATGAAATATTTCCTCTTACAAGCATTAAGTTACAAGTTTTTCTAGGGGAAAAGCCCCTCTAGCTATTAACTTTCAAATATTTAAACAAAATAGTAGATCGCTTGGGTTTCCCCAACGTATGACTTTTTCCATCCCTTAAAACGTTTCATCTTCCCATTTTATTTTCTGTATGCATTCATGATCTGATTAGTAACTAATAGATCTTTCTGTCCTGTGCCTTTATCGCCAGTCAATTTGTCTTTTCCTTCGTTTGTCCTGCTAGTGATCTGGACGGCCACGGTTCGACTTCTTCCAAAACCTACCCAGCTATGCCTACGTGTCGTAGTGATTTGACCAAGCTATGGAAACCACCTGCAATCAAATGACATGCATCATTCATCTGAACCATATTCAAAACATATAAACTAAAACGACTAAGTATTAAGAGAGGCCAAGCACTGCATTACAGCCACAAGGGTTAATGAATGACGGCACCACTACTCTGTCCACCTACAGGTTCTAAAGAAACCACCAACGACAGGAAAAGATATGACCTGAAACGCGGGCGGGATAAATTCCAATCAGAGGTTGGAAGAGATCACATCGTAATCCAAATGAATTTCCCAGCCGCAACAGCGGAAGAGACAAGGGATAAAGACACACGAAATGCGGGCAAGAAAAGCTTTAGTCGGAAGTCGGAAGACATCACATCGGAATCCAAATGACTTTCCCAGCCGCAACGGTGGAAGAGAAAAGGCTACGGGTACGTGACTAAAGGGTTAACACACATCGATAGTCAGAGCGCTTTATACTTCAGGTGCTTAGCCACTTTGGGAGCCGCAATGGCGGAAGAGGAAACGGCTACGGCTTTTGATTAAACAAAAAATGACACCCGATCAATAGAAAAATTAAGTGTTCGGAGAGTTTTAAAATTCAACAATGGTCAAAATACATTTCACTTCTGAAATAGCGGCCTTTCAAAAAACCATCAGCAAAATAAGACTCACAATCGGCGACCCAAACAACTTCAAACACACACAATCTCCGAAAACAGGCTGAGAGTCAATCTTTTAAAATCATCTAACACTAAAGCACGACCAAAAGGTTCAAAGGATCCAACAATTAAAAACAATGCTAAATCATGAGGAGGGGCCCAAAATTTAAGAAATTTGGGGAGAACGGTTGCAGTTGCAACAGAATGACACCGAGTCTACTGGAGCGGTGGTAAATCCTTTCCACACGGTGCTAGATTTTCCCAAGATCTCATCATTATAGGCTGTTAAGGTAGTTCACGTGCCGATGCCGCCAAGTCTAGTTTGTCCCATCAGTCACATTTTAGGCTGCGACACACCTTTCTTCTTCGACATAACTACTAACTTTAGCTTCGCCTCAATGAGTACCTTCGACCCAATATTGGCCTTCGACCCATCCTGACCCACGTGGCAACCAAACTTCAACCTTTGAACTTTGACAGTCTTCAACACTTCCTAGCTTTTGAGAATAGCTTTATTATAGTCTAGTACCCAATTCCAACTGGTCTTGGTACTTAGAGTGTCCTTCTTGCTATTACTTCTGATTAGGGAGTCCCAGCTTGTCCCAGTACTTCTTTAACCTACTTCCATTCACCATAGAAGGTAAAATTTCTCCATTCAATTTAGCTAGCTGGACTGCGCCACCAACGGTAACTCTCTGCACTATGTATGGTCCTTTCCAATGTGTCTTGAACTTACCCAGGAATTTCATGAATTTACTGTCATATAAGAGCACAAGATCACCATTCTGGAACTGCTTCTTCTTAATGTGTCTATCATGCCATGTTTTTTCTCTAGCTCGTTGTACTTGCTGCTGGAACCCTGTGATGAATCTATCTTCTTCAAGTTCTAGTATATTTTTCAACCTTTTTTTCATCATAGCTAGATCATCCATCTCGGTGAAAGCAGATATTCTTAGGCTAGGAACAATCTACTCCATGGGCATGACTGCTTCTTGTCCATAGACCAACCTAAAAGGTGTATGTCCTATCAACTACTTGCAGGTGGTTCTATAAGCCCATAGTACTGTTGGAATTCTAAGATCCCAATCATTTCTCTTAACATTGCAAACCTTTGTCAGAGCATGTTCAAGGATCTTGTTAAAGGCTTCGACAGTTCCATTTGCTTGAGGATGATAGGAAGTACTCTTCTGGTGATATACTTGAAATTATTCAGTCAATACTTCAATAGTCTTATTTAGGAAATGTGATCCTTGATCACTCATAATAATTCTACGACACCCAAATCTTGACAAGATATTATCAAAAATGAACTTTGTAGCTGTAGCAGCGCTATAGTTCTTAACCGGTTGAGCTTCAGCCCAACGAGTAAGGTATTCAGTTGCTATAATAATGTATCTTGCTCCAGATTTCTTCGCATAGGGATTGATAGGTCCAACAAAATCAATAGCCCACTTGTCAAAGGCTTGTAAAGTTACCTATGGAACTAGAGGCATCTCGTCCCTCCTGGATGGTTTTCCTGTCCTTTGACAGATGTCACAGCTGTGGCAATACTCTCTTGCATTCTTATGAATTGTGGGCCACCACAATCCGGCTGTCAGTATCTTCTGTGCTGTAGATTTTCCTGCGTAATCACCTCCCGCTGCTCCAGAATGTGCCTCAGCCAAAATTAATGGCTTTTCATGCTCCAGGACACATATGTGCAGTATTTCATCTCCTCCCATCTTATATAGTTGTCCTGCTATTAAGGTAAATTCGGCTACTCTAACCACCAGCTGCTTCTTCTGCTGTGTTTTCATTTCGCCGGGTGCAAAACCTGTAGATAAGTACTGAACAATATCCTGAAAATAGTCATCAACCATCTGGATGGAAAACAACTGGGCATCAGGAAGACCTTCGTCCAAACTAATGGGCTCTTCTCCTAACTCGAGCCTCAACAAGTGGTCAAGACCTAGATTAAGTCTTCCAGGTTTGACTATGATCTCAAAGTCATATTCTTGAAAGAAAATCAACCATCTGCATATCCTTCCACCTAGCACAGGATTGTTAACCAAATACTTCAAAGCAGAATGGTTAGTGAACATCTTAAAATGAGATCCTAACAGATAGTGTCGAAACTTCTACAATGCATAAACCATAGCTAGGCCTTCTTGTTCTTTCATAGTATAATTCTTTTCTGCTGTGAACAATTTTCTACTTGCAAAAGCAATAGGGTGATCAATATTACCTTCACCTAACTGAGCCAATACTACACCCAGAGCAATGGAGGATGCATCGACATGCACATGAAACTCCTTATCCCAGTCAGGGAATACTAAGATAGGGGTAGTTACAATCTTTTCCTTCAAAATATCCAAGCTTTCTTGACACTCAGGTGTCCATTCAAACTTAATATCTTTCTTCAACTGCTTTTCCATAGGGGCTGTGATCTGAGCATATCCTTTAATGAATTTCCTGTAATATCCAGTATGACCAAGTGTAGTGCAAAGTTGCTTAACAGACTTTGGAGGTGGCAAGTTCACAATAATGGCTATCTTCGCAAGATCCATCATTAGTCCTTGCTTACATACAATGTGACCTAGCAGAATTCCAAAAGGTGCACAAAAGATAAACATTTTCAAGTTCAAGGAAATCTGATGCTGTCTACACTTGCCAAGCATAAGTATTAAACTAGCTATATGGTCTTGTAGTAACCCAAAGATAGTCCAATCATCAAAATAAACTTCTAAGAATTTATGTATAAATTCCTTAAATGCAGAGATGACTACTCTAGAAAACATAGCAGGTGCATTCTTCAATCCAAAGGGCATAACTATATATTGAAAGGATCCCATTTCTGTAGCGAAGGTTGTCTTATGTCGATCTTCTGGAGCAATTCTAATCTGATCATAACCTGAAAATCCATTAGTAAAAGAGTATACTTCTTGACCTTCGACATTGTCTAAAACTTCATCTGTAAAGGGAGTAGGGAAAGGATCATGTAAACAGGCATCATTCAACTTCCTTAGATCAACACATATTCTGATTTCTCCCTTAGTCTTCTCTTCTTGCACCACCATAGGACTGACCCATTCAAATTCTTCAGCAGGCTTAATGATTCCTGCAGCAAGCATCTTATCGAGCTTCGTTCTAACTTTGTCTTTATACTTAGAGTTCAGCATATAAGGGTGCTATTTCACAGGCTTCCCATCAGGTTTCAAAGGGATCTTTATCACTCTTATATCACCAAGGATACCTTTCATCTCTGAGAATTTCGTCGGAAATAGGTCCTGATACTCATGGAGAAGTTGGGTCACTTTGCTCACCATTTCTTCATCCCAATAATCTCCAATGATAGCATACTTAGGCTTTCCTACGGATCCAATGTTTACTATCCGCGTCTTCAAGGGCTGAGTCACTTCAAGTGCTTCAACTGCTGGTCCATGTACTTCGTAGTGTCCTTTTGAATCAGGAATGTTAATGTTGCATGGATCATCATCCTCGTCAATTGCGAGGTTATAACATTCTGTTGCATTAGCTTCTTGTTCCTTCCAATCAGGTTGGTATTCTGCTATTTCTTGATCATAAAACACTTTAGTATGGATCAACCTAATAGTTGCATCCAAAGTAGGACAAACCTCATTAATAGAAAATGTCAGCACAAAACTATCAACAAGACTATCCCAACTTACAGTACCATGGCGAAGCTCGACCTCCACATACCAGTTCTTTGTTATAGGTTCCAGGGTGTGCACAAACCTATGTACCCATTATTCATGAGGTACATGCTTCCATGCTTCATAGCATTGCTCCAAATGTCCATGAGGACTATTCTTACCATTAAACCTACTTCACACCTCTTGAGGTTTATCCACGAATCTAAGGCGAAGAAGATTTTGACAAGCTTCCCAAGTCTGAATGTACTTTTTATGACCATTCCACCATCTGGCTGCTGTGGCTCTGAATGCTGAATCTAGAATCTCCATTTTCTATGAATCTGGTACCTGCTTTGAGAATTGTATAATAAAATCTGTTGGGTCTGTCAAGCCATCGAAGGTAGGCAAGTCTCTTGTCTGTGAACCAAGCCATCTGAGAGACTTGGTAATTCTTGCACATCGATGCCCGTGTAGTTCATAAAGTCTATTCTGCCAATTCTCTAGACCGTCATCTGAATCTGTCATGCAGGAACTGTCACACTGCCAATCCATGATACCTTCGGCAAAGGGATCAACATAATCTTCTTCCTTAGCTATGATGTTGTAGATATGGTCCAAAACATCCTGATCTTCATCTCTGAGTGGTTCTGTGTACCGTTTTCCTTGAGAAGGGTCCAGTGGTACTATGACTCTTAAACCTTTCCCTTCGAAATTCATCTGTCTTTGCTTAAGATTAATGACTGCAGCATTGTCTATTGCCCATTCAATTCCTAGCAATGCTGGGTAGGGCTTGCTATCATCAATTATCTCAATGAATTCAAAGTCTGCTAAAGTACCAACTCCATCAATATCTACTAGGACACTAGAGAATCTTCCTAGGGGCACAATCTTCTGTTGATTGGCTAATCTCAACTATATAGGAGACCATTCAAGAGTAGTTTTTCCCATTTGTTCCCATGTTTGTTTAGTTAGGACATTGACTTTTGATCCTAGGTCTAGAATGACATGAGTCATGTCATATTCTTCTATCTGAGCATGCAATCTCATTTCTCTTCCAGTTCTTCTGACTCTATTAACAGTTTTTTCCTTACCAGAGCTTCGCTGAGGTTTGCAAGAAGCAATAACTTTCTATAGCTCATTTAAAGCGTTATGATTTCTTAAGAGCTTCATGCAACTCTGTGAAAATGAAGACAGTGTACTTACTTTATCCATCGAAGCTTCTTGACACTGTGACTGCTGCTGAGGCTGCTGTGCAAGTGCTACTGGTGTGCTTGGATCAGTAAAGTCTTTTTTGGCTTCCAGAAATTTCTCTTTTTTTCTTCCCACATTGAAGGTTGGAATTTTCTCTAGGGCCTTACGAACCCAAGCCTCATCAGGTTGTTTCTCCTTATTTTGTATTTGTGTCGTGGCACCACTCCTTATAACAAAATTAATGGTTGGAACATATCTTTACTCTACAGCAATCATCTGAATATTCTGAGTAGGAGCGCTATTTCTTTCTTGTATCTTAGCTATCAGCTGCGAGCATTGCTCAATCACATGGTCAACTGCTCTGCAATATCGACATGTCGTAGTTGGGTTCCGACAGTCTCTAGTTAGATGTCCTACCTGATTACAGTTATAGCACACCACCTGGCCTCGACCTATTCCAGGAATACCACCATGACCATGACCTCCAAAGGTACCTCCACCCGAGGTACTACCATGGTACCCATATCCATCATTGCCTTGTCCATCATTTTGTACCCTATAAGCATTATAGGTTTGTTCTCTCATGAGGTCAAAACTGCGACATTCATCCTCGTTGTGTCCAATTGACTTACAGAACTTGCAATAGGGATTCTTAGGTACTTGCACATATCTCTGTAGTAGATAGCAGTCTTCAGGTCGATGCTGGCCAGTTGTCCAACAGATCTCACAATATAGAACACTAGGATTGAATGGGTTGGCGCACCAGAATTTAGGCAATTTCTTACCGTAGGACACTGTTCCTTGTCATGTCCTTCTATCCAACATCGTTTACACCAAACCTCTTCTCTAACAACTTTTCCTTTCTTCATGTCATGCAGCTCTAAGGCCATTGCCGCTAACTGCGCTTGTATTTGAGCTATACCAGAACTATATTTGACAGGAGCGGTTTCAAGCTTCATAGCAATTTCCAAAGCCTCTTGCTGATCAACAATCTTCTGTTGCATGAGTGGAGTCCTGATATGTAGTAACATAGCTGCAATGAAGCATTCCTTATGATGCGCCGGTCCAATAGTGAAACTAACTTGATCTTGCAGAACATTGAACCTCTGGTCAAAGTCCCACACTGGTTCTCCTCACCTCTGCTGAATTTACTTTAGTTCAATGATACACTGCGACTCTGATTTAGGCTTCTTAAATTCCTTTATCATTGCTACTTTGATATCAGCCAAGACATGGTTCTGAGTACTTGAAAACTTCATGAACCAGGTCAAAGCGCGATCTCTAAAAGAAGTAACCAGTTGCGCTCTTCTTGTATCTTGATTCGTAATGTTCTTAGCAGTCCACACAGCTTCACATAAGAACCAAAACTGTTCTGGATCCTCTGATCCAGTTCCTTTAAAGACTGCGAGCTTAATGTCATCATTCATATGGGCCATCACGGATCTAGTGGGGTAGGGAGGGGGACTGGTAGTAGGCGAAGGGGGGACTTATGAGGGTAGACTTACCTACGATAGGAATACTCAGGCTAGGGTTACTTTCAGACTGCGATGGGTTCTCAGGGATAATAGGGCTTTACTGCGGGGTTACCGAAGGGTTTCCAACAGAAGGGGTTTCGTCTGGTTAGTAATCCTAAATCTTAACAGTCTGATTCAATGAGCAATATACCTTTTTCATCCAATAGCATTTTAATTTTCAAATTAAAGGAATTCAAGTACTTACCCATTGGTCTTTTGAAAAACTGTCGTTCGGCTTCGTTGAAGAAAGTACTTGTGTCGATGGTGAACTCCGTCACAAATGCTTCAAGGGTTCGTGTTGTCCAGAAATCAACAGCACAGGATATCTCGTTGTTCACCCTTTTCAATATATTAATTCTTGCGGGGGTCCAATCAGGAAACTGACCTTCTTGGAAGTTCATCCTTCTCTCTGTCAACCTAGATAACCACTGGTGCAACTCTATGTGGATACTATCGAAGAAATTTTCGTAAACATCAAAAAAAATATACCTTTGTAAAAAGTCATCTAAGCTGCGACGTGGATCTTTGTTCTCTTGTTCAAAAATTTCAGATAAGTCTCTTCAATCCAATCCCCGATTTCTTTCACTGAGATCCTCCAAAACATAGCCCTTTAGGTACGATGTAAACCCCTCTTGAGCAGATACTAAGTTCAACCAGAAACGGAACCAATTTGTTGGGCTTAGGGTAGACCCGGGTTCTATACTTTTGTCTTTGCACCAACAAAAGACCCACAGTGTTGGCCCTTTCGGCAACAACCTGTGAATAGGTTGCAGTCTCACCCGAAACAGCTATGGGATGCCACAGAATCAGGTTTCTGCAAGTAGAAGAGGGATATTAATGTACCTTTATCCTTTTAACAATTAATAATCATACATTACAGATCTTCAACATTCACTTATATAGCTTCACAGTTAGATAAACAAACAGTGTCTTGCTTAACCCTTAACTGGGAATTCACAGCGAAGTTAGTATTTAGCAATGATCTTACTTATCAGTTATCTACTTATCAATGCATAAAAGAAAATAATAGATACAACAAAAAATAACCACAACACAAGATATAACGTGGTTCACCCCCAGTTTAGGGGCTACGTCCACAGAACTGTGTTTTATTCAACTCTTTACAAAAACCACAGTTCTGATCTGCGCACTCAGCTACAGATCTCTTCAATTCCTCGAGCTGTGCACTAAGCTGCAGATCTCTGGGTACACAGCTACAGATCTTCTTAATCACCCAAAAACCCTCTGCGCACACAGCTACAGAGGTCATCCACGCACACAGCTGGGACTTAACCTTTTTTACAAAACTAGCCTTAGCTTCACATCAAATCATCTTACATCAAAATCCTAACCTGACTCTTTTACAAAAGTGCTTATTTATAGAAGTTCACTTATTACAAAACCATGGGTTTAAACCATGGGAACCCCGAACCCTAAAACCTGGGATTAAACCATGGGTTAATTACGAAAAAAGGGCTTTGACTCAACCCAT
This sequence comes from Pseudotsuga menziesii, assembly GCA_001517045.1. Classification (NCBI taxonomy): domain Eukaryota; kingdom Viridiplantae; phylum Streptophyta; class Pinopsida; order Pinales; family Pinaceae; genus Pseudotsuga; species Pseudotsuga menziesii. The sequence continues at coordinate 122,873 of LPNX010676140.1, forward strand.
ACACCCCTAAGAATATTTTGAGTCGCAACTCCGCTTACAAACTTCCACAAAAACCGCGAAGTTACCAAAATTAAGGACCGTTAAGGTGCGCGGCCCAACAGGCCCCTAAGACTCACCAGTGTCCCGTCCCGAGACACTCAGCTGCTTGTCTAGTGGTAGAATGTTATCTTTGGCTACTTGCTCCTTCTTTATGATCTCCTTACGCACTCTGTTAGGCTCTGTATCCGTCTGCATCTCTGTAGCATCAGCTTTAATTTTCCTGACCTCCTGCTCCCTTATATGCCTGTCATCATTGTCATCCTTTCTGCTGCTTCTGCCATGGCCGCAGCTTGCTTAATTGTTCATCCTTTCATTCTTAGCAGACTACTGGTGTTCCTTATGCTGATGTCTTCCTTCACAAAATTGATGATGGTCATGGGAATTGTTGAGCCTTATAAAGCTATCAACGAATCCATCCCTCAAACTGCCTCCCGTTCATGTCCTATCGAACATTTGACCATGCACAACTTTGGGTCCTTAGTAGACGGGGCTCCTGTGATTGCATGCCAATGTACTTTTGCATAAGACAAACATCATGCCTCCATTCTGCTGAGCCAGGAGGATACATCTCAAGATCCTCCAGAGTCTTTCATGAGGGCTTGTGCCTTTCTTCGTTCTGCTTAGAGTGAACTTATGCCTTAAATTTCTTTCTGGTTGATCGTATCTGCATTAGCTACTTCGGTGCTGCAGACGTCTCCTCGCAGGGTGGATTGCTCATAAGGTTCTGCAGACCTCTCTCCCTGATCTCTCATAACAGTTCCTGGGCTTCGCGATCATTGGACATAGTGCTATCTGTAAACTCAAAGAAATGCACAATGCAGGAGTCGCAGGCCTGTGTGGCTTCTTATAGAATCCCGCTATGAAATCTGTCGTGATGGTGCATGAATGACACCAAATCTGCTGGAGCGGTGGTAAATCCTATCCACACAGTGCCAGATTTTCCCAAGATCTCATCATTACAAGTTGTTAAGGCAGTTCATGTGCTGGCGCCGCCAAGTCTAGTTTGTCCCATCAGTCACATTTTAGGCTACGACACACCTTTCTTCTTCGACATAACTACTAACTTTAGCTTTGCCTCAATGAGTACCTTCGACACAATATTGGCCTTCGACCCATCCTGACCCACACGGCAACCAAACTTCAACCTTTGAGCTTTAATAGTCTTCAACACTTCGTAGCTTTTGAGAACAGCTTTATTATAGTCTAGTACCCAATTCCAATTGTTCTTGGTACTTAGACTGTCCTTCTTGCTATTACTTCTGATTAGGGGGTCTCGACTTGTCCCTGTACTTCTTTAACCTACTTCCATTCACCATGGAAAGTAAAATTTCTCCATTCAATTTAGCTAGCTAGACTGCGCGACCATCGGTAACTCTCTGCACTATGTATGGTCCTTTTCAATGTGTTTTGAACTTACCTGGGAATTTCATGAATTTACTATCATATAAGAGCACAAGATCACCATTCTGGAACTGCTTCTTCTTAATGTGTCTATCATGCCATGCTTTTTCTCTGGCTCGCTGTACTTGCTGCTGGAACCCTGCGATGAATCTATCTTCTTCAAGTTCTAGTATATTTGCCAGCCTTTTTTTCATCATAGCTGGATCATCCATCTCGGTGAAAGAATATATTCTTAGGCTAGGAACAATGTACTCCATGGGCATGACTATTTCTTGTCCATAGACCAACCTAAAAGGTGTATGGCCTGTCAACTTCTTACAGGTGGTTCTATAAGCCCATAGTACTGTTGGAATTCTAATATCCCAATCATTTCTATTAACATTGCAAACCTTTGTCAAAGCATGTTCAAGGATCTTGTTAAAGGCTTCGACAGTTCCATTTACTTGAGGATGATAGGCAGTACTCTTCTGGTGATATACTTGAAATTCTTCATTCAATACTTGAATAGTATTATTTAGGAAATGTGATCCTTGATCACTCATAAGAATTCTACGACACCCAAATCTTGACAAGATATTATCAAAAATGAACTTCGCAGTTGTAGTAATGCTACAGTTCTTGACCGGTTGAGCTTCATCCCAACGAGTAAGGTAGTCGGTTGCTGTAATAATGTATGTTGCTCCAGATTTCTTCGCAGAGGGATTGATAGGTCCAACAAAATCAATAGCCCACTTGTCAAAGGATTGTAAAGTTACCTATGGAACTAGAGGAATCTCCCCCCTCCTAGATGGTTTGCCTGTCCTTTGACAGATGTCGCAGCTGTGGCAATACTCTCGTGCATCCTTATGAATTGTGGGCCACCACAATCCGGCTGTCAAAATATTTTGTGCTGAAGATTTTCCTGTGTAATGACCTCCTGCTTCTCCAGAATGTGCCTCAACCAAAATTAATGGCTTTTCATGCTCCAAGACACATCTGCACAGTATTTCATCCAGTCCCATATTATATAGCTATCCTGCTATTAAGGTAAAGTCGGCTGCTCTAACCACTAGCTGCTTCTTCTGCTGTGTTGTCATTTCGGCGGGTGCAAAACCTGCAGATAAGTACTGAACAATATCCTGAAAATAGTCATCAACCATCTGGATGGCAAACAACTGGGCATCAGGAAGACCTTCGTCCAAACTAATGGGCTCTTCTCCTGACTCGAGCCTCAACAAGTGGTCAAGACCTAGATTAAGTCTTCCAGGTTTGACTATGATCTCAAAGTAATATTCTTGAAACAGAATCAACCATCTGCATATCCCTCCACCTAGCACAGGCTTGTTAACCAAATACTTCAAAGAAAAATGGTCAGTGAACATCTTAAAATGAGATCCTAACAGATAGTGTCGAAACTTCTGCAATGCATAAACCATAGCTAGGCCTTCTCATTCTGTCGTAGTATAATTCTTTTCTGTTGTGGACAATTTTCTACTTGCAAAAGAAATAGGGTGATCAATATTACCTTCACCTGACTGAGCCAATACTACACCCAAAGCAATGGAGGATGCATCGACATGCACATGAAACTCCTTATCCCAGTCAGAGAATACTAAGATAGGGCCAGTTACCATCTTTTCCTTCAAAATATCCAAGATTTCTTGACACTCAGGTGTCCATTCAAACTTAATATCTTTCTTCAACTGCTTTTCCATAGGGGCTGTGATCTAAGCATATCCTTTAATGAATTTCCTGTAATATCCAGTATGACCAAGTGTAGTGCGAAGTTTCTTTACAGACTTCGGAGGTGGAAAGTTCACAATAATGGCTATCTTCGTAGGATCCATCATCAGTCATTGCTTACATACAATGTGACCTAGCATAATTCCAAATGGTGCACAAAAGATACACTTTTTCAAGTTCAAGGAAATCTGATGCTGTCTACACTTGTCCAGCATAAGTCTTAAACTAGGTATTTTAGTAACCCAAAGATAGTCCAATCATCAAAATAAACTTCTAAGAATTTATGTATAAATTCCTTAATTGCAGAGATGACTACTCTAGAAAACATAGCAGGTGCATTCTTCAATCCAAAGGGCATAACTGTATACTAAAAGGATCCCATTTCTGTAGTGAAGGTTGTCTTATGTCGATCTTTTGGAGAAATTCTAATCTGATGGTAACCTAAAAATCCATCAGTAAAAGAGTATACTTCTTGACCTCTGACATTGCCTAAAACTTCATCTGTAAAGGGAGTAGGGGAAGGATCATGTAAACAGACATCATTCAGCTTCCTTAGATCAACACAGATTCTGATTTCTCCCTTAGTCTTCTTTTCTTGCCCCACCATAGGACTGACCCATTCGGATTCTTCAACAGGCTCAATGATTCCTGCAGCAAGCATCTTATCGAGCTCCATTCTAACTTTGTCTTTATACTTAGGGTTCAGCCTATAAGGGTGCTGTTTCATAGGCTTCACATCAGGTTTCAAAGGGATCTTTATCACTCCTATATCACCAAGGATACCTTTCATCTCTGAGAACTTCGTCGGAAATAGGTCCTGATACTCATGGAGAAGTTGGGTCACTTTGCTCACCATTCTTCATCCCAATAATATCCAATGATAACATACTTAGGCTTTCCTTCTGATCCAATGTTTACTGTCCATGTCTTCAAGTGATGAGTCACTTCATGTGCTTCAATTGCTGGTCCATGTACTTCGCAGTGTCCTTCTGACTCAGGAATGTTAATGTTGCACGGATCATCATCCTCTTCAATTGCGAGGTTATAACATTCTACTGCATTAGCTTCTTGTTCCTTCCAATCAGGTTGGTATTCTGCTATTTCTTGATCATCAAACACTTTAGTATGGATCAACCTAATAGCTGCGTCCAAAGTAGGACAAAACTCATTAATAGAAAATGTCAGCACAAAACTATCAACAAGAGTATCCCAACTTACAGTACCATGGCAAAGCTCGACCTCCGCATACCATTTCTTTGCTATAGGTTCGAGGGTGTGCACAAACCTATGTACCCATTATTCATGAGGTACATGCTTCCATGCTTCGTAGCATTGCTCCAAATGTCCCTAAGGACTAGTCTTACCATTAAACTTGCTTTGCACCTCTTGAGGTCGATCCACGAATCTGAGGTGAAGAAGATTTTGACAAGATTTCGAACTCTGAATGTACTTTTTATGACCATTCCACCATCTAGCTGCTGTGGCTCTGAATGGTGAATCTAGAATCTCCATTTCTGTGAATTTGGTACCTGCTCTAAGAATTGTGTAATAAAATCTGTTGGGTCTGTCAAGCCATCAAAGGTAGGCAAGTCTCTTGTCTGCGAACCAAGCCATCTGAGATACTTGGTAATTCTTGCACATCGATGTCCATGTAGTTCATAAGTCTATTCTTCCAATTCTCTAGATCGTCATCTGAATCTGTCATGCAGGAGCTGTCACTCTACCAATCCATGATACCTTCGGCAATAGGATCAACATAATCTTCTTCCTTAGCTGTGATGTTGTAGATATGGTCCAAAACATCCTGATCTTCATCTCTGAGTGGTTCTATGTATCGTTCGCCTTGAGAAGGGTCCAGTGGTACTATGACTCTCAAACCTTTCCCTTCGAAAGCCATCTGTCTCTGCTTAAGATTAATGACTGCAGCATTTTCTATTGCCCACTCAATTCCTAGCAATGTTGGGTAGGGGTTGCTATCATCAATTATCTCAATGAATTCAAAGTATTCTAAAGTACCGACCCCATCAATATCTACTAGGACACTAGGGAATCTTCCTAAGGGAACAATCTTCTGCTGATTGGCTAATCTCAACTATATAGGAGACCATTCAAGGGTAGGTTTTCCCATTTGTTCCCATCTTTGTTTAGTTAGGACATTGACTTCTGATCCTAGGTCCAGAATGACATCATTCATGTCATATTCTCCTATCTGAGCATGCAATCTCATTTCTCTTCCAGTTCTTCTAACTCTATTAACAGTGTTTTCCTTACCAGAGCTTTGCTGAGGTTCGCAAGAAGCAATAACTTTCTATAGCTCATTTAAAGCATTCTGATTTCTTAAGAGCTTCATGCAACTCTATAAAAATGAAGACAGTGTACTTACTTTATCCGTCGAAGCTTCTTGAGACTGTGACTGCTGCTGAGGCTATTGCGCAAGTGCTACTGGTGCGCTTGGATCAGCAAAGTCTTTTTTGGCTTCCAGAAATGTCTCTTTTTCTGTTCCCACATCGAAGGTTGGAATTTTCTCTGGGGCCTTACGAACCCAAGCCTCATCAGGCTGTTTCTACTTATTCTGTATTTGCGTCGTGGTGCCACTCCTTGTAACAACATTAATTGTTGGAACATGTCTTTGCTCTACAACAATCATCTGAATATTCTGAGTAGGATCGCTATTTCTTTCTTGTATCTTGGCTATCAGCTGCGAGCATTTCTCAATCACATGGTCAATTGCTTTGCAATATCGACATGTCGTAGTTGGGTTCCGACAGTCTCTAGCTAGATGTCCTTCCTGATTACAGTTATAGCACACCACCTGGCCTCGACCTCTTCCAGGCATACCACCATGACCACGACCTCCAAAGGTACCTCAACCTAAGGTACTACCATGGTACCCATATCCATCATTTCCTTGTCCATCGTTTTGTACCCTATAAGCATCATAGGTTCGTTCTCTCATGAGGTCAAAACTACAACATTCATCCTCATTGTGTCCAACTGACTTACAGAACTTGCGATAGGGATTCTTAGGTACTTGCACATATCTCTGTAGCAGATAGCAGTCTTCAGGTCGATGCTAGCCAGTTGTCCTACAGATCTCACAATATAGAACACTAGGATTGAATGGGTTTGGCGCACCAGAATTCAGGTAATTTCTTATTGCAGGACACTATTCCTTGTCATGTCCTTATGTCCGACATCGTGTACACCAAACCTCCTCTTGAATAGCTTTACCTTTCTTCATGTCACACAGCTCCAAGGCCATTGCTACTAACTGTGCTTGTATTTGAGCTATACCAGAACTATCTTCGACAGGAGCAGTTTCAAGCTTCATAGCAATTTCCAAAGCCTTTTGCTTCTCAACAACCTTCTGTTGCATGAGTGGAGTCCTGATATGTGGTAACAAAGCTACAATGAACCATTCCTTATGCTGCGTTGTTCCAATAGTGAAACTGACTTGATCTAGCAGAACTTTGAACCTCTGATCAAAGTCCCACGCTGATTCTCCTCGCCTCTGCTGAATTTCCTTTAGTTCAGTGATACACTGCGACTCTAATTTAGGCTTCTTAAATTCCTTTATCATTGCTGCTTTGATATCAGTCAAGACATGGTTCTGAGTACTAGAAAACTTCATGAACCAGGTCAAAGCGTGGTCTCTAAAAGAAGTAACCAGTTGCACTCTTCTTGTATCTTGATCCATAATGTTGTTAGCAGTCCACATGGCTTCACATAAGAACCAAAACTGTTCTGGATCCTCTGATCCAGTTCCTTTAAATACTGGGAGCTTAATGTCATCATTCATATGGGCCATCGCAGATCTAGGGGAGGATGGAGGGGGAGTTACGAGGGTAGTAGGTGGGGGGGGGGACTTACGAGGGTAGGCTTACCTGTGACAGGAATACTTGGGCTAGGGTTACTTTCAGACTACGATGGGTTCTCAGGGATAATAGGGCTTCGCTGTGGGGTTACCGGAGGGTTTCCAACAGAAGGGGTTTCGTCGGACATCGGGTCTGCTGAGCTTACAAGGGTATACTCAGTAGTCTGACCTAGGGTATAGGATCCAAAATTCCTCTTGTATCTTTTACCACTTTGCAGCAAACCACTTTGCTCATCAAAGTCACTTTCACTTCCAAACATAAGTTAGTACTCCTAAATATTAACAGTTTGATTCAATGAGCAATATACCTTTTTCAGCCAATAGCATTTTAATTTTCAAATTAAAGGAGTTCAAGTACTTACCCCTTGGTCCTTTGAAAAACTGTCGTTCGGCTTCGCTGAAGGAAGTACTTGTGTCGATGGCGAACTCCGTCACAAATGCTTCAAGGGTTTGCGTTGTCCAAAAATTAACAGCGCGGGATATCTCGTTGTTCACCCTTTTCAATATATTAATTCTTGCAGGTGTCCAATCAGGAAACTAACCTTATTGGAAGTTTGTCCTTCTCTCTGTCAACCTGGATAACCACTGGTGCAACTCTATGTGGGTACTACCAAATAAAATTTCATTAACATCAGAAAAAACATACCTTTGTAAAAATTCATCTGAACTACGATACGGATATTTGTTCTCTTGTTCAGCAAATTTCAGATAAGTCTCTTCAATCCAATCCCCGATTTCTTTCACTGAGGGCCTCCAAAACATAGCCCTCTAGGTACGATGTAAACCCCTTTTGAGCAGATACTGAGTTCAACCAGCAACAGAACGAATTTGTTGGGCTTAGGGCAGACTCGGGTTCTATACTTTTGTCTTTGCACCAACAAAAGACCCACAGTGTTGGCCCTTTCAGCAACAACCTGTGAATAGGTTGCAGCCTCACCCAAAATAGCTATGGGATGTCGCAGAATCAGGTTTCTACAAGCAAAAGAGGGATATTACTGTACCTTTATCCTTTTAACAATTAATAATCATACATTACAGATCTTCGACATTCACTTATATAGCTTCGCAGTTAGATAAACAAACAGTGTCTTTCTTAACCCGTAACTGGGAATTCACAATGAAGTTAGTATTTAGCAGTGATCTTACTTATCAGTTATCTACTTATCAATGCATAAAATAACATAACAGACACAACACAAAAGAACCACAACACAAGATATAACGTGGTTCACCCCTAGTTTAGGGGCTACATCCACAGAATTATGTTTTATTCAACTCTTTACAAAAACCACAATTCTGATCTGCGCACTCAGCTACAGATCCCTTCAATTCCTCAAGCTGTGTACTAAGCTGCAGATCTCTACGCACACAGCTGCAGATCTTCTTAATCACCCAAAAACCCTCTGTGCACATAGCTGCAAAGGTCGTCCACGCACACAACTAGGACTTAACCTTTCTTACAAAACTAGCCTTAGCTTTGCATCAAATCATCTTACATCAAAATCCTAACCTGACTCTTTTACAAAAGTGCTTATATATAGAAGTGCACTTATTACAAAACCATGGGCTTAAACCATGGGCACCCCGAACCCTAAACCCTGGAATTAAACCATGGGTTAATTACAAAAAGAGGGCTTTGACTCAACCCCGACACCCATAAGACTATTTTGAGTTGCAACTCTGCTTACAAAATTCCAAAAAAACCACGGAGTTACCAAAATTAAGGACAGTTAAGGTGCGCACCCCAACATTCGTCATGGCACACCCCAACCCATTTGTAACTGGTGTTAAAACATCAAGACCAAGTGATGTTTTCTCTAGGCGTGCCCTTATTTTATAAGAGGAGCATCAGGTCACATGCCATCTTGGCTTATCCAGGTGCATCATTAGGACAAGACCTTCCTCTAGCAGACCGGATCTGCCTCTCATATTTTATATGATTAAACCTGCCATCATTCTCTCATACTAACAGTGTCACATGCCCCAATTTTGCAAAAAAACAATATTATCTTATTTGATTTTATTCAAAGACAATATGTTAAATTTTATGCTAAGTTCTCATTAATGACTCAGCAGAGTCAAGGATATTAAATGTAATTCTGAATATTTTAATTATAAATCAATAAAGGTGGTGACAATAGCTTAGGAGAGCTGTTAAAAGAGTGTTATTGGTCAAAAAGGTGGAGGAGACTGGGTGGAGAGTAAATAGACATGTGGCAGCATCCTCAAACCACTTCCAACTGTTGCATGTGGCTACTTCCCTACATTTGGGGTCATGATCCCCCAAGAAAGTGGGATCAGAGCAGGTGGCTCAATTAATGACAACTGAGCCAAAATACCTAGGCAATCTTTATAAAAATACCCATTGAAGAGAGCCGAGGCTGCTCATTCTAGAGAAGTGATCATTCAGGTGAATGTACTTTAGAGAAATTCAATGGCAAGGGAATTCATGAAAAGAGTTTGAGGGGTTAACTGCTAAGTGATCTAGTGCAGCTTTTCAACTAAAGGATCTTACTACTGAGTGCAGAGTGTTTACTGAGTCATTAGACTAGTTTGTTGTTTCTATGCTCCACTAGTTCTCAGCCAAGAATACTAGGAACAGGCTCGGGGGTCCCGAGGAAGCATTGTTTGAGTGCTCTCCAGGAGTTTGGTAGGGAGGAACGGCCTCCTAACGCTGTTGTTGACCATCTTAATCAGGTTCTACATTCTATTGTGTCATTGTGTTAGATAGTAAAATATGAATCTGACTAATTAATGAATGTTATATGTTTAGTTTTGAACTATTAGAGTTAGTGATCTTTTATTTTATTGAAAGAATAAATCTGAAATAAATGGAAAATAATTATAATCTGTGTTTTTCCACGTCTAGAAGGACCAGACCGTACTCCAGCACAGACAGAGTATTTAAAAGTAGATGAAGGAAATGAAAAGAGATTGAAATGATTAGATGTGTTAGGCATTTTTCCATAGCAAAGTAATTTATTCCAGTATGTAGGTTATTATCAAAAAGACCAATAACTTTGTTATTTGTAATGAAATAGCAGTATTCCATTACAGGTAGAAGAATTACAGGTAGAAGAATTATTATGTTAAGAGAATACACTAGTAGTTAAGATGTTATGTTTATACACAGTATATTATATCATTATTTTAAATATGCAGGAGGGTAAACAGTGTTATGTCTCATACATATTTTCTTTATGTTTAATTAGTAACCAGTTGCTAATGCACTAAAAGAAATGTAGTTAAACTACTTTGTTTACATTCAGTTCATTAGAGATATAACTACTATTCATATATATTATTTGCTACTAATATTAATTAAACTAAGTCTAACATTTATGAATAAGCAAGTGGTGTATTACTAAAGTATTTAAAATATAAAGAGCAAACTAAACTAAGTTACAGAAGCTGAATTCTGAGTATATTTCAACCAAGTCTACTTCAGTAAATTAAACAATAAGAATGCGATAATAACAAGTTCATCAATGAAATATTTATCTATATAAAAACTGTTTTGTATTTACTAATAGGTTTATACCTGGAAGAGTAACTATAGGGTTGAAACCCTTTATTAAATTATTTGTTTTAATAAAAGAAAAACAGTAAGCTAAATTCTATTATTTGGAACATTATCATTAAAGAAAATGAACTATTGTAGACTGGTTACAGTGTTCATAACAAATACATATATACAGAGGCAAACTTAAGAAATTTCTTTATATACAAATAATCATATTAACTTAAACAATATTTGTTTACAAGTAACAAAACCTACTTAAATAAATTAAAAGAATTATTTTTAAACAAGGCTTCATTCAGGAAACCTTAGCTCGTAATTCATGAGCCAAGGAGGAAAATAACTTATACCATGTCTGAATGACAGTCCTAAAATATTTATCAATAATCTAAAGCAAATAATAAACAGTAAATTAATATTACACAGTCGAATAGGGTAAAAACCCTAAGTTCACAGAGTTACGATAATAGCATTTAGATAAAAACTGAGTCCAAGCACGAAGGAAAAACCCTTTTTCTTTAAAACCCCTGTGTATTCCTTGGCAGGCCGAAGGGCTTAAAACTTAAATAGAGTATGAAAACCAGCTTCAGCCGGTGCACCCATATCATGATATGGGGTTTAATATACAAAAAGTAACAGACTTTATAATAACACTTACAACATTGTAAAATTCTTTTTTTATCACAAGAAGAGAGCATTACAAGTCACAGCGATGAGCCAGAGTCACCCTGCTATAAGAAAGGGTTTTAAAATTAAAACAAACTCATAAACCAAAGAACAGTAACCCAATATTGGAAAGGACCATGACGAACTTCTTCCAACTATAAACAATTCCTCTAAGTCTGAACAAGCAGGGAGGGCCATTCTATAACTGGGGCTTACCGGTAGACTGAGCGCCGGTCCAAATGATAAGTGGCTCCTTCCAAATTTTTATGTGAACTATCACCTACAATTTTTTTTTGAAAACCTAAATTTTATTAAAAAACTGGAGCGTAGAATCGAAACTGTAAATTCTTTTAACTTTCAATTTCTCAACAACGATGGGTTACCTGTAATGCTAAAAACCAAGGTCAAGGTCATGAAGAAGGTATACGGATACCATGAGCACAACAACCTTCATATTCACCTGAGAAGGAGGTAGTGGAGTTTGAGATATCAACCTCATCAACAACTGGAGCAAGAGAAAGCCAAGGCAGTGGCTAAACCGCAAATTTCAACACTGAAATTATCAACTGTGAATACAATCTTCACGCACAACAAGATTGGTTATAGAATCAAATCATTCACGATCTATGGCTTACAACTCTCACCCTAAACAACGGTTCTTCAAAATAAAAATGCACATACAGTGGAGTTGGAGGTGAGCAACTACGAGCCCTCATGGCCACAGTGAACCCAACCTTGCAGAGACCAAAACCCTCACTGAACAATGAAGGATAGGGTTGCAAGGTCAATTTTATAAATCATGAATTGCATGGCAAGAAGAGTTCCACGAATACACAAATATTTTCACCTCACGATGGGTTATTTGTATAGTCTCCACTGCAATCATTCGAACCAAATAATTGATAAATAAATTACATTATGCATGCAATGATATCGTAATATCACATGAGTCAATATCATATCATTTCCAAACGAAGTCAAGCCTTGATGATGAATAAGTAGTATATCATCGTTTAACCTAATGTTAAACCATGAAATCATCTTTGGTAAGTACTTTTCTGTTTATGAATTCGTTGCTATGTTAGTAAAGATCCTATAACCTTTCATGATCAAACTTATAAGAAAATATGAAGAGGATAGTAGAAGCTTGAACAAGTTTGATAATGCCTTTAGTAACTTGGTCTTATAATCGTGAACTATGATTGTTTAAGTTATAAGAATTAGAATTAAACTAATAAGGTGTATATAGATATAATAACACTTATACATAGGAATAGCTCCTACACTTAAAAAGGGATCTACAGTACTAGATGTAGGATATAAAACCTACAAGTACATGATCTTTGAACTCCATAATATTTACCAAGTTCTAAGATGAATCGAATCAAGATGAAGTTAAAATTTAGAGTGAGAATGGTAAAGTCTCTAGGATTTTATTGCAACTTATTCACATATAAGTAAATAGTAGGGTAATGCGAAATTGTCACATTATGTTGATCATGAAGAAAATGGGATCTCTAATCACAATCTTGAATATTTTTATTTAGAGGATATCTTATAAAATGCAAGCGATGTTAAGCTGATAAATTTACCATGTTGAGTCCTAATTAAAACTGAGTTGAAAAGAATACAATAGGCTTATGTTCTGAAAGACTTAGGTATATTTTTATAATGATAAGCAGCATTTTAAATATTAAAATAATTTTAACAATAAACTCTTATGTCAGAAAAAGAGTTATGATACAAAGTCCTAAGATCTATTAACAACTGAAAATCTTTCAAAGTAAAGATAGAAGAAGGTTTTATCTATCATAAAGATCTATCTGTTAAAAGATAAAATAGTAGGGTGATGTTAATAACCCTTATGACACAAAGATTTAAGTAATATCATATTTATGAATTAAGTAAAAGAAACATTACTTTACCTTGCAGGATCTTGAGTTTTCTAAGCAAAACTTTTACTCTAGCAGTATATTTTATGCTAAAAGAAATATATCTGGTTTATCACCTTAATAAAATTTTACTGGGTCAAAAATTACTTGTCAAGCCTATAAAGATCCAAAAATCTAGATATGTTAGCAATTGCTAAGTAAGCCCCAACTAGAAAATGACTCCTCACCTACTTGACATTCAAACCATCAGTAGAGCTAAATAATCGAATGCAGATTACTTTCATCACATATCAAAATTAAAACAACATTAATCTATATGTGTTAAAGTTAAATGGTTACTTTTATTTTTCGGTTTCATATCTTATATTAGCTACTAGCAGTTATCTAACTACAATTGTAAACATTTTATGTTATCTCAAAATTTTAAATTTTTGTGAAAATTTGGGGTTTTGACGTGTGGTATCAGAGCACAAGGTTCAAACACTAGGCCTTGATGAAGCCCAACTAGCTTTTATGAAACATTAAATTGAATTATTATGCTGATGTATTTTCTTTTAAATGTTATTCAATGGAGAAATTGTTTTCTGAAGTTTAACAAATAGGTATGGAAAGGTTGTAGGAATATGTAGAGGATGAATCTCCATTTACTGAACCAGAAAACTTACCAAGAGATCGTATACTAGAGGATTTAACTACCAATTCCTCAGAACTGTTACAAACTATAAAAGACCTAAAATATGAAATGGAATCTGTAAAGCAAGAGAATGAAAGGATTTTGAGGGCTCAGGAGGAACTGAATCAGATCCTAACAGGAAAGTTTCAAACTGAGGGTAGGGATAGAAGAACTGAATTAGAAGATACAAGTCATCAACATAAATTTAAAAAGATGAAATATACTAAACTTGAAAGCAGCTCATCTTCAGAGGTGTTTGGTGAACAATGAAACTACCATTCTACTAGTGATAGTAGTGATGATAACCATTACACTAAAAAGAGGAAAGACAAACCTTATGAGGAAATTTCTAAGGAATTCAAAAAGATAAAACCACCAACATTCAATGGAGAGACTGAGAAGGGGGAGGAAGCAGAATCTTGGTTATCTGGGATGAAGAAGTATTTCTAGATATATAACTATTCTAACCAATTAAAGGCTAGAATGGCTATCTACAATCTCTCAGGAAAGGCTGACATTTGGTGGAAGGACTTGAAGAGAGTTAAGGGAATAAAAGAAAAGAATGTAAATTGGAGTACCTTCAAAAGGTATTTTAAAAAGAAATTTCTATCTGAGTAATACTATGAAGAGAGAGAAAAATAGTTTTATGAGCTTAAATTAGTATCAATGACAATGAAAGATCTAAACAACAAGTTTTTAAGTCTACTTAGGTATGTGCCATACCTTGTAGATGAGAATCCAAAGGTACAACGATTCCTCAGTTGTCTACCTTATCATATTAAGGACATGATTGAATATGACAATCCAAAGACCTTGGAAGAAGCTATGAGGAAAGCTAACTTCTGTTTTGAACAGAATCAGAAGAAGGAAAGTATGGCCAACTGGAAGGCCAAGAAAAATAACAACCAGTATGATCAAAAGAAGAAATATTTTGTGCCCAAAAGAAATTCTAAGAACAACAAGGCCAGAAATTTTCCTAGCAAGAATTTTCCAGGAAATAAGAATAATTCACCCAGCAATCAGAATAATTCTAAGGGTGAAGAAATTGCTAATAACCATGGTAATTATACGAAGAAATTTGAGCGCAGAGAACCTATAAAGTGCTGGGAGTGTAATGGCCCACACTATGCTTTAGTTTGTCCTAATCGGAAAAAGACTGTCAATAATATTCATACCATATAGGAGGAGATGACTGTTGGAGAATTAGCAAAGACTATGCCCAGAATGAACGCATCCTTGGAGAATCGACAAGCAGAATATCAAACTTCCATGGTGGAAGTAGAAGGTATGATAAATCAAACCATTGTAACTATTTTAATTGATCATGGAGCTAGCCTCAGTTATATTGCACCTAAAATGGTAGAAAAATGTAAGTTACCTGTTGAAAAATTTGAAACTTCTTGGTTGGTTCAGTTAGCCACTGGTGCTAAAAGGAAGGTAACTTGTTTTGTAAAGAATGTGTAGTAGTTATGGATCATTTTGAAACTATTATAAAGCTTAATGTACTGCCTCTTGGTTCTTATGATTTACTGATCGGTATGGATTGGTTAGAACAACATAGGGTAATTTTAAATTGTTATGATAAAACCTTCACATGTTTAAACGGTGATGGAAAACCAATAAGTGTAAAAGGAATCCCTAGAAAAACCACCATAAGGCATATTTCTTCTCTACATCTTAAGAGAGCTATTAGGAAGGGTTGTAAAGCTTATGCAGTAACAATAACTAATAAGGAGAGTCTAATTAAGACAGATAAACTAAAATTGGAAGACATACCAGTCTTAAGAGAATATGTTGATGTATTTTCGGAAGAAATTCTAGGACTACCTCCGAAAAGGGAACTGAATTTTACCATTGAGTTGGTACCTGGTGTAGTACCTATCTCAAAGGCCCCTTATAGAAAGAACATACTAAAACTTAATGAATTAAAGTCTCAACTAAAAGAACTTGTTGATAAAAAGTATATTCAACCTAGTGTGTCTCCCTGGGGGGCACCTATCATCTTCATTAAGAAAAAGGACAAAACCATGGGACTTTGCATAGATTACCATCAGTTGAACAAGATGACCATTAAAAATCGATACCTGTCGCCCCGCATAGATGATCTATTTCATCAACTACGTGGAGACACGGTATTTTCGAAAATAGATTTAAGGTTTGGATATCATCAAGTTAGGATTAAACATGAAGACATCTTTAAGATGGATTTTAAAACTCGATATGGTCATTACGAGTTTGTCGTTATGCCATTCGGGCTTACTAATGGCCTAGCTGTTTTCATATGTTTAATGAACAACATTATGCATAAGTATCTAGATAAGTTTGTGGTCATGTTTATCGATGACATTTTAATCTATTTAAAAACTGAATAAGAACATAAATAACATTTAAAAATTGTTTTGCAAGAGTTAAGACATCATCAACTCTTTGCAAAGTTTAGTAAATGTGATTTATTCAAGGATAAGATTCAGTAATTAGGTCATGTGGTGACCAAGGAAGGGATTTCAGTAGATCCTGAAAAGATAAAGGTGATCGAAGATTGGCCGGTCCCTAAGGATGTAACTGATATTTGATATTTCATGGGAATTACCAGTTACTACCGAAGGTTCATTGAAGGTTTTTTGAGGATTGCGAACCCGATAACTTCTTTGCAGAAGAAGGGAAAGAAGCTCGACTGGAATCAGAAATGTCATGAAAGCTTTAAAAAGTTAAAAAATTTATTAACTAGTGCACCTATTTTAAGAATAGCTAATCCAAATAAAGAATTTGTAGTGTGCACTGATGCCTGTAATGATGGTTTAGGTGATGTTCTGACTCAAGAAGGGGATGTTATTGCCTATGAGTCTAGAAAATTAAAAATTCATGAAAAAAATTATGCAACTTATGATCTGGAATTAGTAGCTGTTATACATGCTCTAAAGATTTGGCGACATCACCTAATTGGCAGAAAATTTATTTTAATGACTGATAATAAAGGATTAAAGTATCTGTTAGATCAGCCTAATCTAAATGCTAGACAAGTTAGGTGGCTAGCTTTTCTAAGTGAGTATGATTTCGAAATTTAGCACATTAAAGGTAAAGAAAATAAAGTTGCTGACGCATTAAGTAGAAATGCAAGGATAAATTTTGCAACAGTTATCAGCACATATACTACAGATTTGGATGAACAACTTAAAGCAGGAATAGAACAAGATGAAATTTAACAAAATTTACAAGCTAAAATTAAAGAAAATCCAATAGAAAGCTTATGTAAAGGGTACAGTTTGAATGCCAAATAATTTTTACTATATAAAGACAAAATGTATGTACCTAAAGTCAAGCTGTTAATTTTTTATGAAATCCACAAAACTCCATACTCAGGTCATCCATGCTATCAAAAGACTATATCTATGTTAAGAAAAGAATATTTTTGGCCAAATATGAAGACTGAAATAGCAGAATATATCGATAGGTGTTTTGAATGTCAGCAGGTGAAAACTAAACATCAACACCCAGCTGGATTACTTCAGCCATTACCCATTCCTAGCTGAAAATGGGAGATAATCAGTCTTGATTTTGTTACTGGACTGCCTAGAAATCAGAATTTAAATGATTATATCATGGTAGTAGTCGATAAGTTAAGTAAAGGAGCTCACTTTATACCTGTTAAAACTGCATATAAAGCTGCAAGCATAGCTGATATCTTTTTAAAATAGATTTTCTGATTGCATGGAATACTGAAAGTTATAATCTTAGATAGAGGTCCTAAATTTACAGGAAACTTTTGGAAGTCTCTTTCTAAAGGATTAAACACTACATTAAATTTTATTACTTCGTTCCATCCTCAAACAGATGGACAAACTGAAAGAGTAAACCAAGTACTGGGAGATTTATTAAGAATGTATGTGAAAGACCAACCAGGTAAATGGGAGGATTATTTGCATCTGATAGAATTTGCTTATAATAATAATTATCAGACATCAGCCAGATTTAGTCCTTTCAAAATTTTGTATGGAAGGAAATGTAATACTCCTATCTCTTGGAGTAATCTGGTGGATAGATTGGTATTAGGTCCTAAACTGTTAAAGAAAATGGAAGAAATTGTAAAGCAGGTACAAGGTAATATGAAAGTTGCACATGATCGATAGAAAAGTCAAGCAGACTTAAAAAGAATTCCAAAGGAGTTTCAGGTAGGTGAACATGTGTTCATTAAGATAAATCCCAGAAAGAGCTCTCTAATATTGGGGAGTTATGCAAAACTAGCACCTCGTTACTGTGGTCCATTTGAAATTCTACCCAGGATTGGACAAGTAGCTTATCAATTAGCATTACCACCAAATTTAAGAGTACATAATGTTTTTCACATTTTTTTATTAAATAAATATGTTCATGATGCTATTCATGTTGTTAACTGGAATGATGTATAGGTGGAACCAGAAGGATATTTTCTAGTGGAACCGGACTGTATCCTCGGGCGGAGGGAGATCACACTTCGGAACCGCACCATTGGATAGGTGAAGGTGCAATGGAAGAACCTTAGTCCAGAGGAAGCCACCTGGGAATTGGAAAGTAATATGCGAGATGCATATCCAATTTTGTTCCAGGGGAATTCCTAGGATGAATAATAAATAACACCGAGGACGATGTTATGTTCTAAGGGGGTGTGTATGTCACATGCCCCAATTTTGCAAAAAAACAATATTATCTCATTTTATTTTATTCAAAGACAATATGTTAAAATTTTATGCTAAGTTGTAATTGATGACTCAACAAAGTCAAGGATATTAAATGTAATTCTGAATATTTTAATTATAAATAAATAAAGGTGGAGACAACAGCTTAGGAGAGCTATTAAAAGAGTGTTATTGGTCAAATTGGTGGAGGAGACTAGGTGGAGAGTAAACAGACATGTGGCAGCATCCCCAAACCACTTCCAACTGTTGCAGGTGGCAAATTCCCTACATTTGGGGTCATGATCCCCCAAGAAGGTGGGATGAGAGAAGGTGGCTCAATTAATGACAACTGACCCAAAAGACCTAGGCAATCTTTATAAAAATACCCATTGAAGAGAGCCGAGGCTGCTCATTCTAGAGAAGTGATCATTCAGGTGAATGTACTTTAGAGAAATTCAATGGAAAGGGAATTTGTGAAAAGAGTTTGAGGGGTTAACTGCTAAGTGATCTAGTGCATCTTTTTAGCTAAAGGATCTTACTGCTGAGTGCAGAGTGTTTACTAAGTCATTAGACTAGTCTATTGTTTGCATGCTCCACCAGTTCTCAGCCAAGAACACCAGGAACAGGCTCGGGGGTCCTGAGGAAGCATTGTTTGAGCGCTCTTTAGGAGTTTGGTAGGGAGGAACGGCCTCCTAATGTTGTTGTTGACAATCTTAACCAGGTTCTACATTCTATTGTGTCACTATGTTAGATAGTAAAATGTCAATCTGAATGATTAATGAATGTTATATGTTTATTTGTGAACTGTTAGAGTTAGTAATATTTTAGTTTATTGAAAGAATGAATCTAAAATAAATGGAAAATAATTCTAATCTGTGTTTTTCCACGTCTGGAAGGACCAGGCCGTAATCCAGCACAGACAAAGTATTTAGAAGTAGATGAATAAAATGAAAAGAGACTGAAATGATTAGATGTGTTAGGCATTTTTCCATAGCAAAGTAATTTATTCCAGTATGTAGATTATTATCAACAAGACCAATAACTTGGTTATCTATGTTTTCTGTTTATGTAAATACACTGTAATGAAATAGCAGTATTCCATTACAGGTAGAAGAATTATTATGTTAAGAGAATATACTAGTAGTTAAGATGTTATGTTTATACACAGTATATTATATCATTGTTTTAAATATGCAGGAGGATAAACAGCGT
This sequence comes from Pseudotsuga menziesii, assembly GCA_001517045.1. Taxonomy (NCBI): domain Eukaryota; kingdom Viridiplantae; phylum Streptophyta; class Pinopsida; order Pinales; family Pinaceae; genus Pseudotsuga; species Pseudotsuga menziesii. The sequence goes on from LPNX010676140.1 coordinate 142,524, forward strand.
TATGTTTCATACATATTTTCTTTATGTTTAATTAGTAACCAGTTGCTTATGCAGTAAAAGAAATGTAGTTAAACCACTTTGTTTACATTTAGTTCATTAGAGATATAACTACTATTCATATAGATTATTTGATAATAATATTAATTAAACTAAGTCTAACATTTATGAATAAGCAAGTGGTGTATTACTAAAGTATTTAAAATATAAAGAGCAAACTAAACTAAGTAACAGAAGCTGAATTCTGAGTATTTTTCAACCAAGTCTACTTCAGTAAATTAAACAATAAGAATGTGATAATAACAAGTTCATAAATGAAATATTTATGTGTGACTGTTCTGTATTTACTAATAGGTTTATACCTGCAAGAGTAACTACAGGGTCGAAAGCCTTTATTAAATTCTTTGTTTTAATAAAAGAAAAACAATAAGCTATAATTCTATTATTTGGAACATTATCATTAAAGAAAATGAACTATTGTAGACCGGTTACAGTCTTCATAAAAAATACATATATACAAAGGCAAATTTAAGAAATTTCTTTATATATAGATAATCATATTAACTTAAACAATATTTGTTTACAAGTAATACAACCTACTTAAATAAATTAAAAGAATTATTTTTAAACAAGGGTTCATTCACGAAACCTTAGCTCGTAATTCATGAGCCAAGGAGGAAAACAACTTATACCATGAGTAAATGACAGTCCTAAAATCTTTATCAATAATCTAAAGAAAATAATAAACAGTAAATTAATATTACATAGTCAAATAGGGTAAAAAACCTAAGTGCGTAGAGTTACGATAATAACATTTAGATAAAAACTGAGTCCAAGCACGAAGAAAAACCCATTTTGCTTTAAAAACCCTGTGTATTGCTTGGTGGGCTGAAGGGCTTAAAACTTAAATAGAGTACAAAAACCAGCTTGAACCGGTGCACCCATATCGTGATATGGTGTTTAATAAAAAAAAGTAACAGACTTTATAATAACACTTACAACATTGTAAAATTCCTTTTTTTATCACAAGAAGAGAGCATTACAAGTCACGGAATTTAGCCGGAGTCACCCTGTTGTAAGAAAGGGTTTAAAAAAAAAAAAAAACTCATAAACCAAAGAACAGTAACCCAAGATTGGGAAGGACCATGCCAAACTTCTTCCAACTGTAAACAATTCCCATAAGTCTGAACAAGCAGGGAGGGCCATTCTATAACTAGGGCTTACCGGTAGACTAAACGCCTGTCCAAACAAGAAGTAGCTCCTTCCAAATTTTTATGAGACCTATCACCTGCAAAAAAAATTTGAAAACCTAAATTTAATTAAAAACTGGAGCATAGAATTGAAACTGTAAATTCTTTTAACTTTCAATTTCTCAACAATGATGAGTTACCTGTAATGATGAAAACCAAGGCCGAGGTCACGAAGAAGGTAGATCGATACCATGAGCACAACAACCCTCGTATTCACCTGAGAAGGAGGTAGTGGAGTTTGAGATATCAACCTCATCAACAACTGGAGCAAGAGAAAGCCAAGGCAGTGGCTAAACCACAAATTTCAACACTGAAATTATCAACTGTGAATACAATCTTCACACACAGCAAGATTGGTTATAGAATCAATTCATTCACAAGCTATGGCTTACAACTCTCACCCTAAACAATGGTTCTTCAAAATAAAAATGCATAGACAGTGGAGTTGGAGGTGAGCAACTATGAGCCCTCATGGCTGCAGTGAACCCAACCTTGCAGAGACCAAAACCCACGCTGAACAATGAACAATAGGGTTGCAAGGTCAAGTTTATAAATCATGAATTGCATGGCAAGAAGAATTCAACATATACGCAAATATTTTCACCTCAAGATGGGTTATTTGTATAGTCTCCACTACAATCGTTCAAAACAAATAATTAATAAATCAATTACATTATGCATGCAATGATATTGTAATATCACATAAGTCAATATCATATCATTTCCGAACGAAGTCAAGCCTCGATGATGAATAAGTAGTATATCATCGTTTAACCTAATGTTAAACCACGAAATCATCTTTGGTAAGTACCTTTCTATTTATGAATTCATTTCTATGTTAGTAAAGATCTTATAACCTTTCATGATCAAACTTATAAGAAAATATCAAGAGGATAGTAGAAGCTTGAACAGGTTTGATGATGCCTTTAGTAACTTGGTCTTATAATCGTGAACTATGATTGTTTAAGTTATAAGAATTAGAATTAAACTAATAAGGTGTATATAGATATAATAACACTTATACACAGGAATAGCTCCTACACATAAAAAGGGATCTACAGTACTAGATGTAGGATATAAAACCTACAAGTACATGATCTTTGAACTCCATAATATTTACCAAGTTCTAAGACGAATCGAGTCAAGATGAAGTTAAAATTTAGAGTGAGAATGGTAAAGTCTCTAGGATTTTATTGCAACTTATTCACATCTAAGTAAATAGTAGGGTAATGCGAAATTGTCACATTATGTTGAGCATGAAGAAAATGGGATTTCCAATCACAATCTTGACGATTTTTATTGAGAGGATATATTATAAAATGCAAGCAATGTTAAGCGGATAAATTTACCATGTTGAGTACTAATTAAAACCAAGTTGAAAAGAATACAATAGGCTTGTGTTTTTAAAGACTTAGGTCTATTTTTATAATGATAAGTAGCATTTTAAATAATAAAATAATAATAATAATAAACTCTTATGTCAGAAAAAGAGTTATGATACAAAGTCTTAAGCTCTATTAAGAACTGGAAATCTTTTAAAGTAAAGATAGAAGAAGGTTTTATCTATCATAAATATCTATCTGTTAAAAGATAAAATAGTAGGGCTACGTTAATAACCCTTACGACACAAATATTAAGTAATATCATATTTATGAATCAAGTAAAAGAAACATTACTTTACCTTGCAGGATCTTGAGTCTTCTTAGCAAAACTTTTACTCTAGCATTATATTTTATGCTAAAAGAAATATATATTATTTATAGCCTTAATAAAATTTTACTAGGTCAAAAATTACCTGTCAAGCCTATAAAGATCCAAAAATCTAGATATGTTAGCAATCGCTAAGTAAGCCCCAACTAGAAAATGACTCCTCACCTACTTGACATTCAAACCATCAGTAGAGCTAAATAATCGAATGCAGATTACTTACATCACATATCAAAATTAAAACAACATTAATATATATGTGTTAAAGTTAAATGGTTACTTTTATTTGTCTATTTCATATCTTATATTAGCTACTAGCAGTTATCTAACTGCAACTGTAAACATTTTATGTTATCTCAAGATTTTAAATTTTTGTGAAAATTTGGGGTTTTGACAAACATCGAGTATTGATGTGATCGTTGGTCACTGTCATAGAGTTTCCCGTAGATGATGAGCTATTTGTTCCACTCAGGGTGATGTCCTATTGTGAGCACCAAATCTTTGTTGAATCCTTATGCATTTAACGGTCCACTGGGGTCTACGAGTTGTCTTCAACCTCCCGCCAGTTGTCTCTTAGCTGGTTTGTTGGTGGTTTTATAGTGCACCATTCTTTCCATGCAACTTCGTATTTCTATGCAACTTCCTCTTTCCAGGCCAAGTTACACTAGGGATGCCTCCCTCACTGCTTTCCTCTGTTTAGATTTTTTTTTTACACACCTCTTTTTTATTTCCTTGCACAATTTTAATTTGCTGGTGCGAGCTCTCGCTGCATAAGAGGAGGAACCTTGTACTGGAATGTATTCACCATCTGTTGAACCTTAGCGACTTCCTATGCAACTTCTTATGCTTGTGCGGCCAACTTCTCAACATGGTCAGCATGGACATGTTCCAACGATACCATCTCTATTGATTTCACTATGTTGTAATCTCACAGATCACATAAGGTTACCAATAATACATACTAAACATACATATAAAACAAAGACAAGAGATAAGAACAAATAGGTGAATTAATAGATTATATTATACGAATGAGTCCATACAACACAGAGAACTGAACTGAGTTCTCATCTGGTTCAACAGCCTAATATATATGATTACAAAACAGTTACAAAATAACTACATGTCGGTTTGGTGAACCGACACGACCTTTGGTGGCCGACCTAATCTCTAGTTTAGTCGACCGACCGACTTAGTCGGCTGATCAACTAAGTCGGCTCATCGACTTAGTAAGCTCATCGACTAAGTTGGCTATCCTTTAAGTCAACTTATCGACTTGCTCCTTCTACATCTCCCCCATGAACAAAACATTTCTTCGTCCCAAAGAAACAGGGAGGTACAAAAAAAAAATTCTTCTGGCCTCAATAGTCACTGTGATGGGCTGTGAAGTCTGATGCTCAGTCTCTTCTATACACAGACTTTGACAATGCCTAGTGCTGTTATTGTGAGGTGATGTTGGAAATCTTTCCAACTTTGCAAAATATTTTGGATGTCGATGGTAAGTGTGGTTAGGCTTGATAGGGTCGACATCTTTTCTACAATGGAGACTTCTGCTATCCTCTCCATGTCAGGACCCATAAATTGGTCCTTCTCTTCTACAGTCTCTATAAGTCATTTCATCTGCGGATAGATAATGTCGACATTTTCCAAGTTTGGGATAGCTTGCTGCACCCACTGATGTGCTTCCCTCTCTAGTCTCTGCAGCTTGGTTGTCTCAAGCACTATTTGTTTCTCTATTGTGGTCCTTAGTGCTTCCTCAGTGGTTTTCTGGCTTTCCAATTCCTAGATCCCTTGTTGGGTCTACCAAGATTGCTGATAGACTTGCTCATAGTAAGCAGGCTAGTCTCTCAGTATTTCTTCAGTTATGACAAACTCCTCCATGTGATCTTGCAACAATTTATAAGCTTCCGTGAAGGCGGTGCACTATGCCATTAGGAGTCTAGTAGTTTCTTCTTTTTGTTCCTCCTTTGTTTCCTGAATGTGAGCTTGGAGTGCCGACACCATGCTCTGAAATAGCTAATATGCCCTTTCAAGTGGTTTGTCTGTGTCGACCTCTAAGGGGCCCCGGTAGGACTGAATGGGCTAGGTTTTGGTATTTGGTGAGGAACTTGACCTGTTCTGCGTTCTTGTCGTTGAGTTCCTTATTTATTTTCTCACTCCTCATATTTGCTTCATCCGCTAGGGTCTTGAGGAGTTGTCCTAGCTTTGGGTCGGTTAGGGAGCTTGCATCCTTCAATCTGATTTGGACCTTTGATGGCTGTCCATGATGCTCCTTCTTCTGTTTCTCCTTCCTCTTCTTATGTTTTTATTTTTCTGCTTGTGTCGGCACCTGTGTACCTACAACAGTCGAGTTAGGATCTTTGGTTGGTGGGATAGTGGCTGACGGTTTCTCTAGTTGGGGAGGTGGGATGACTACTACTTCTGGTTGTTTGGATGCAGCTGGTCATGGTGGGCCTTTCTCTGAGTCGGGGGGTGGTGGTGGTGGTGGAGACGGTGGTGGTGATGGAGTTGGCAAATGGTCAGGGGTGATTTGTTTGGGGGAAGTGTGGGTGAGTGGTGGATTGTCTGGGTGGGGAGGTGAGTCTAAGTCAGAGAATAGTTTGTTAATTTTTGGGGCTATATCCTACTCATTCTCTTCTCCTCCAGTCAGTGCAATGGCTGGTTGGTCAGCTTAGGGCATAGTCGGGGTGATAGTTGAGTTCCGACATGCAACCACTTCAGCTTTCTTGTCAAGATTTCTCTTTAAAGTTGACGTGATGGTTGCAAAGGTTCTGGACTGGGCTTTGGGTCCTGGTTGGTATCCACCAACCGTGAAGAGAGGTGCTTTTGTAGATATCTTATGGGTTGACGTAAATAACTCAGGAAGTTTTTCAATGAATGGCTGCAAATCTCTATCTTTGTCAAGTTTTTCCTTCACCTCTTCCGACATCACACTTTTGCAGAAGTCGAGGGGGCTTACTGACTGTGGTGCCAGGACTTGCTCCTCGGTTATTCTCATTGGTGATGGGGGTGGAGGCATTGACACAAGATCAACAATGTTTTTAGGCATCATCGTAGTATTAGCTTTCTTTGGTCGACCCGCTTGTGCTCTTGTCTCGACGAATATTTTGAACTGGGCTTCGAATGGCACCTTGTTTGCTACAGCATCCTCTATTATGTCGAGCACCGTGGCTGCTAGTTCCTCCTCGTCTTCTGATGAGTCTGCAAGGATAAGCTTCCGCTTACCTTTACCTTATTGTTGTTGTTGTGTCTTGAGCTTCTTCCTAGCTGCTTCTATATCCTTTGACAACTTTCTAATGATGCCTTCTGTGACATCATACTCATGGTTTTCTTGTTCTATCTCCCCCCTCAGCTCTTGGGTTGGGATGACACTCTCTGCAGCCGGAGTAATTACCTACTGCTCTGGCTGTGGCTCTATTGTCTAGGATTCTGCCCTCTTTGTGGTCGAAGGTTTGATGGTTATTTGAAGTCATCCGGTGTGTTCGATCGGCGTCTCCTCTGACACAAAGATGTTGATATAGAGGTTGAGCTCATAGTCTTCCTCTTTTTCCTGGTCAGTGAGAAGCTCCTCGATCGAGAAGTCAATCTTCTTTGTTGCTGCTGGTATTGGTATTTTGGTTTTGGCTTGTCGAGACAGTTCTTGAAAGATCTGGTCAACTAATGGATAGTAGTTGAGGGCTTTGACATTTGATTTGTCACCCTGCATGTACCACATCGAGGTATGGTCGAGCACTAGCTGGATGTGGGAGTTCATCGGTATATTTGTTTGGATGTTTTGAGGCACCCTCCATATCGTCGTGTTGACTTTGAGCTATTGGAGCCAATTCTCCAACAGTACTTTCCCGTGCTCAAGCTCCTGCAAGGTTCCTCTCTGGGAGAATGGCTTAAATATCCACATGTGGAACCTCAACAGTTCTTGAAAGACTGGACTCCCCTCTGGTCAGATATGGTACATGACTATCCATAAGATTAGGGAGGGGAACTTGATGATTCCCCCCGTTTCTTAGCATCTTTCGCAGATGGTCTTGACCATGTCGGCGGCATATTATGCCCATCTGTATATCCTTCCATTGGTGGCAATGGTGTTGACAACTTCTAGCATGCCTAGCTTAAGGTCGCTGCCTTGACCTGCTAGGGTGAGTGTGATTGCAATTATTTTGGCCATAATTTGTGGTGTTCGGGTTGTGATTTGGCTTATCATCAACCTCTTTGAGTTATTTCCTAAAGTTGACCCAGTTACCTCTTCAAATAGTTCTTTTTTAATGCCGATTGGTACTGGGTTTCCTTCATTTGAGGGGCCAGTGAGCTTGGAGATGACTTCTCCCGAGATCTCAACCAATTGGTCGAAGTAGAACCGACCATTGTGGTACCGGATGATCATGAATTTTACAGCAGTTTCCTTCATGCCAACAAAGCTGGCCATAAGTGGTGCATTGACATAGCTGAATATAGTGTTGTATTTGATCTTTTCTGTAGCTTGTGTGGCTTTATTATTGACATATTCCCATTCTTGCATCTCGGCCCATAGTTTTCTCCATGAGCCTTCCTGAACCTTGGCATTCTTAATGTTTTTCAATCTGCGGGCTAAAGGTGTATGCACAACCTATAGTTCCGTAGCTTTGGTCGAGGCTCTAGTTTACTTGGGTGCCATTGTGTCGGTTTAGTGGTCTATTTAACTAAGGGTTTCTTGGATTTCAGTCGACTGGATGCACTGATGCTCTCTCTGTATGAATTGCGGTGAATGATCCTTCAACAATCCAGTATTTATAGGCGATGCTGTGGATGTGTGCATCAATGGGTGTATTAATGGCGGGTGTGATTTTCCTGCTGGAACACTTGAGTGTGTGTTAATGGCGAATTGCTTTCGGCGCTCGATGTCATGAATGTGCAATGGGACTATCGAGGTTGTCGGTCGATGTTGGTTATGAGGATGGTCGATGGAAGTGGTCAGTCGATGAAAATGGTCGATGGTGTTATGTCGATGGGCATGATGGCGGTTGTCGAAATGGTAATTTCCTATCATAATTTTCTTTATGTACGGTATTTTTTTGGCTTTTAGATTTTAAATTTTTGATGGCTTTTGGTTGACGATTATGGTCGTTATATTTTTTTTTTTTTAGCGTTTTAGTTGGGCTCCATTAACGAGCTTCCAAAATACTATGCCCTATAACGTCCTTAGTCAGATTGATCCATTGGTATGTATCTCCTTGACAACGTAAGGTCCCATCCATTATGTGTGGAGATTTTTAGGTTTACCATTTACTTGACTATTGTATAGTAAAGCAAGGTCTCCTACCGACAAGTTTTTGTTCTTGATGTTTCGGTCGTGCCATGCTTTATGTTGTTGTTTTTGAATTTCTTGATGTTGTATTGCCATTAGTCGATGCTCTTCTAGTTTGCTTAGTTGCAATAGTCGGTCCTTTCGTCCTTGTTCGACATCAACATGTAGGATTTCTACGATGAGAGGTGTCTGTTGTCAGAAGTGTAGTGGAACTACTGCTTCTTGTCCATAGACTAGTCGAAAAGGATTTTGGTCAGTCGAGCGTTTATATGTTATTATGTATGCCCATAATACTGCAGGTATTTTTTTGTTCCATTCGTCCTTATTAGCATTACATATTTTGGTTAGTCCTCTTGTTAATGTTTTATTAAATGCTTCAATTTCCCCATTCAACTGAGGATGGTATGTTGTGCTCCGACGATGGTCGATTTGGAACTGGTCGGTTAGGATTTTGATAGTTTTGTTGATGAAGTGTGTTCCCTGGTCACTGATTAGAGTTAGTGGACATCCAAATCTAGTGATTATATTCTCATAGATAAAATTAGCAGCTATCTCACTAGAACATGTGTCGACTGGTTCAACTTCTGCCCATTTAGTGACATATTCGACTACAGTTATGATATACCTTGCACCTGTCCTTTTTGTTGGTATAGGAAATGGTCTTATGAAGTCTATGGCCCAGATTTCAAATTTGAAACTTGGGTTTACTGATATCAAAGACATTTCTATGCTAGTAAGAGGTCAACCTAGTCGTTGACATCTGTCACATTGACTGACCAAATTTTTGCAATCTCTGTGGAGTGTCGGTCACCATAACCCTGACTGTTGGATTTTCTTTGCAGTTGTGTTTGCCTAAAAATTTCCTCCTGTAGGTCCATAGTGTGCTTCCTGCATAATGATGTCTCGTTCATGTTCTAGTACACACCTTATGAGGATGTCATCTAATCCCATTTTGTATAAGAATCCATTGATAAGACTGTATGGTGCAACCTTCATAGCTAAGATCTGTTTTTTCTTTGTACCCATTCCTTCTGGTGCATGTCCATTTTCCAAGAACTCAGCTATTTCTTCTAGTTCTGCTGGGACTGCTTCTATCCAAAATAAATGTGCATCAGGTAAGTCATCGTCGACTCCTGTTGGTTCTTCTCCTATGTCAATTCGAGATAAATGGCCGGGACCAACATTTAACTTGCCTGGTCGAACAACGACTTCAAACTCAAATTCTTGGAAGAGAAGTAGCCATCAATAGATCCTTCCATGATGTAGTGGTTTATTGACAAGATACTTCAGGGCCAGATGGTCTGTATAGAATATAAATGGGTTAGCTAAGAGATAATGTCGATATTTTTGTAGTCCAAAGACCATTCCTAGTGCTTCTCTTTCTGTTGTTGAATAGTTTCTTTCAGCCTTATTTAATTTTGTGCTACTGCAAACTATAGGATAATCCATTACATCATCTCCTGGTTGAGTTAATATTGTGCCTATTGCTAGACCTGATGCATCAATATGAACATGGAATTTGATCGACCAGTTTGGAAACTTTAGGATTGGTGCTTCGACTAGTTTTCTTTTTAATTTTTTGAATGATATGTGGCACTCCTCTATCTAGTTAAACTCTTGATATTCTCTTAATAGTTCTTCAAGAGGATAGGTCATATCTGAATAATATCTTATGAATTTTCTGTAATAGCCTATGTGGCCAAGTAACACCCTGACTTGTTTTAGGTTTACTAGTGGTTTTAGGTCAAAGATAATTTTGATCTTTGCAAAGTCAACCTTAATACCGTCCTTACAGATAATGTGCCCTAATAATATCCCTATGGGGGTCACAAATATGCATTTCTTGATATTTAGGGAGAGTTGAATTTGTCGACATCTTTCCAACATAAGTCTGAGCCATTTAGAATGATCCTTTAGCATGGAGTATATTGTCCAATCATCAAAGTATACTGCGATGGTCTTGTAGATATATTCTTGAAATGTTTTGACAACAATTCTAGAGAACACTGCAGGTGCATTTTTTAATCCAAAAGGCATAACCTTGTAAGAAAATGAACAAAATTCACACACAAATGTTGTCTTCTTTTTGTCTTCTTTAGCTATTGGAAATTGGTTATAACCTAAGAATCCATCTGTAAATGAGTAGAATTCATGTCCTGCAACCTCATTCAAGATTTCATCTGCATAAGGAGTTGGAAATGGGTCTGTTAGTGTGACTTTATTTAGTTCTCTGAAGTCGACACAAATTATTAGTCTGGTCGGATCATGTTTCTTAGGTTGTACAACCATTGGGCTTTCCCATTCTAATTGGTCGATAGGATAGATGATGCCTGCAGCAAGCATGTTATCAATTTCCTTTTTGACTATCTCTTTGTATTTGTGAGCTAGTTTATATGGCCTCTTCTTCACAGGTCAAACATTAGGTTTAGTATCAATCTTCGTTTCTCCCATTTCATGGACTAAGCCTTTGAGGTCTTTATAATCTCTAGAAAATACATCTTGGAACTCATTTAATAAGTTCACTATCTCTATGGTCTGCTCTTCACTCCAGTAGTCCCTAATCTTTGCCATTTTTGGTCGGTCATCCTTTGAGATGTCGAATTATTTAGTTTTGACTTTAGCATCTAGCCATTCTGGTGCTTTGGCTTCATTGATCGGTTGACTTCCTTCTTTGAACTATGAGAATGTGGCAAGGAAGTCAGCTGCAGTGATTCTATCGGTGTCATGTTTGTCAGTTGTTTCTACTTTCAGGATTGTACAAATAGGTTTGGTCGTTTCGACCTGGTTGGATTTCCATCTAAATGTTTTTCCTTATGTATTTTCATTTTCTAACTGTATTCTTGTCGACTATGGATTTATCCTCATTTGTATATTGTTACATTTCATTGTCTATCGGTTATCTTCTAAGGGTTTCTTTTCGATCGGCTGGATAAATTCTTTAATATGTTTTGCTATTTCGACCAAGTTTTCATTTTGAGGTATAAAGTTGAAATATTTAATGAAATTTTCCCTGAGTTCATGCCATAAGAATTTTTTACCTCTAGCTTCTTCCATATTATACCATTTTTTTGGTAAGTCGGTGAGAGTTGATGGGAACAAGTGTGGCCATGCTCGTTCATCCTTGTATCCAAGTCTTCTCCACTCTTTTTCACAGTTTTTAATATGATCTTCTGGGTTCTGTCCTTGAGTCAATACAGGTATCTGAGCTTGTTAGGTTAACTTATTTCCTCCAAACCTTTTGACAAAGTAAGTCGAAGTTGTTGTCCAGGTCTGCAGTCTCGTCTAATGTGTATCCCACCATCGAGAAACTTGTCCTGTAAAAGTTTCTACTAGGCTTTGAAGTCAGCCATGTTCACCAATATTTTTGGACACTTGTTCTATATGCATGACTGGTGATTCCCTTTCTTTGTGTCTTGGTAGTTTTGTAGTATTTACATTGGTAGTTTGTAAGGTAGGGTATTCCCTAATTTTCTTCTCAAAGATTTTTGGGACAATGGACACTATGAAGCACTGTTGGGTGGGATTTTTCTACACTTTTTGAATAGTCCAGCACCCTCTTGCTTGTGTTTCATAGTTCTCGATCTCCCAATCATATAATTTGGCATCTAAATTATAACCAACTGAGTCTTGGATTCCTAAATGAAGTTTTCCATGGATATTTGGTTCTGTATAATCTGTATTGTTTTGAATCTGGTAGAGTTGTCGGACGTTGACTTCTTCGTTGATAGGTTCAGTCCAAGGTTTTCCTTGAGATGGATGAATGGGTACAATGACCTTTTGTCTATTTCCTTTTAATTTGATTCGCTCCTTGTCGAGGGATATCGATGCTTTCATCTTTCTACCCCAAGGTCGACCGAATAACACTAGAAAGGAACTGGATCCTTCCTTAGGGTCAATGATTTCGAAGTTGACCTTGGTTGAGATACCTTTTATAGTTGTCTCAACATTTTTCTAGACTCCAATGGATTCAATTAGGCCTTGGTCAGCTAGTTTCAGGTATACGCCTGACTCATAGAGTCGAGGTCTTCCCATTTTTTTCCAAGTGTCATGATTCATGATGTTTACTTGTGAGCCGAAATCAAGCACTACTTATCGGATGTGGTATCCTTCAATTTCCAGGTCGACAAGTGGGTCGGCATCACCTTTGTATTTTTTATTTAAGCTGCAGATGTTCTTTGTTTTCTTTTCAGAGTTGTTACATTTTATTTCATACAGCAAATCGATGAACTAAGATACTGAGTTGTATTTTTGTACGAGATGGATTAATTCGTTTATTGTGTTATGTCGAGTGTGGTGATTTTGTTCTTGTCGTGCGATTTCTTTGAATACATTGGTTGCTTCTTTTTATGTTTGTTTTTCTTTCAGTGGATCACGATAGACATTTTTCTCTTTTATTTTGCTGATTCTTGGGTTATCACAGCCTACTTTTGTTCCTTGTCGAGTTACAATATGCAAATTTTTTGTGTTTATTACATCATTTTTTTGCACATAGGACAAGACATTAATACTTTTCTTTGTATTGATTTTTTCCAACATGGTAGGGAAATCCTCTAGTGAGTGATCCCCTACTCCACAATGAGTACAAAATTTGAGGTCAGTTCTGTCTTTATATGGACAGTTTGCATACCGATGGCCCTCCTTATAACATGTAAAGCACTGGATGAGTTGACATGGTCGATTTTCGTGATTCCCAGGGAATCGACCTCTTCCTCCATAGCCTACATGTCGATTGTCGTACCGGTGCTCATATCATTGACTGTCATATCTCTAACCATTCTTATCATTTTCTAAATTGGTTTGCTCATTATGTTGTGCAACTGCATTAGTTTGGTAGACTTCCTGATAATTTTGTCGGTTCTTCAGGATCAAATGACAGTCGATCGTGTTATGATTTTTGGTTTCGCAGATTGCACACCAGGATGCCTTGCCATTATTCATGTTGAATGGGAATTCTTTTGTTGAGTGGTCCCCATGTTCCTGGCATATGTCACAAAAATATTTCGTCTGCATGAATTGAACATCCTGTCAGCTGTATTCCTGTCAACAGTTGTATTTGGAGTGTACGGCTGTCGAGCATTTTGTGCACCAGATCTCTTGATTCTTGAGGTTTAACTCCTTTAAATGCTTCTGCACACTTTTCAGCTATTCTTCCAATATGTGGTCTATGGGGTTAGCGTGTATGTCCTCGTCCATCTCTACTTGAAGAGCTTCTGTTAGCGCATCTTCATAAGATTTGAACGTTTCCAGACTGATGTGTCGATGCACTTTCTAAGATAACCCTGCAAGAAACCACTGGATTAGTAATTGTTCATCTATAACATAGTCCAGCTGTCTCAGAAGGTCTTTCCAATGCTTATCATAGTCGTGAACAGTTTCCCCTGGCTTCTGTGATGTTGTTTTTAGTTTTTTTGCTGCCAGTTGTTTAGCATCTGGAGTTTTGAAAAATGATAGAAATTGCACCTTGATCTTGGCTTTGGTTGCTCTAGGTTTTCTTTCTGAAAAGGTCATATACCACATCAATTCCATTTTCCTCAAGGCACCGACGAACTGTGCCATTTGTCTATCTTCATATGTAACTTGGTTGGCCTCCCAAGTCAACTTGCAGATGAACCAGTGTCGTCTGGGGTCCTCATCCCCCTCATATAGAGGAATGTGAGCTGATCTGTGACCCATGTCGGAATCACTATCACTGCTCTCAAGAGGTGGCAGCTGTGGAGGTGGGGGTGGAGGTGGTTGGGTTATTGATTTATTCATCTTTGTGGGGATATGGTCGATGGAACTTCTGTTCCCATCAGTTGTTAATTCTTCATCGACTGGCAATCGGTTGATGTCGTTTTCATCATTCGATGGCCCACTGTAACTATTTGTCTGTAGTTCTAAATGTTCTATGTCTTCTAAAGCTGTATTTGGTGGGGGGGTGCTCCTTCATGTGTTGGTAAGAGTAAGTGGATATTTCGGTTGGAGGGTACCGCTTGAAAGGTAACCCAATTCCCTTCCTCTAGTTGATGTATTATGAGGTGTCGTTCAGTGTATGTTTCATCATCTAGTCGACTCCATATACCAAATTCAGCAGCTCATAGTCGGAGGTCCTCCTCAACAAAAGTCTATATTCGAGTACGTGGATTCAACGGAGAGAGGGTTGTTCCTTCATGGGGAGCTCTTAATTGGAGAGCTTCTGGCTTCTCTATCCACAATTATTCCTCCGTAGGGGATTCCTCTTGTTCCACGCCTTCTTCATGTCGGTCATGACCCAACTCTAGCAGATTCTCATCTTAGTCAGTCGCCCTAGGACTCCTTCCTCTATGCAGCTCTAAGGCTCTTTCTCTTCTTGCTTCCCTCCTCTATTATCTCTCTTTCCTCTCTATTTTCTGAATGTCCATCATACCTTGGTGTGATACTATTCTCTTGAGTTCCCTTTTGGTCAACTGCTCATTACTGGTGAATGGTATCTATTTCTAGTCGACTAGAATCCACTCTAATCTATCTCGACATATGACCAGGTACCCCCCCATAGCCTACCCGACGCTTTTAGAAAACCCAGATAGTTCAGTCTATTTGCTTAGGAAGTATTCTCACTCCCTTTTTGCAATGAATTTTTCCCACTTCCTTTGCTTCTCCACCCAGTTAGAGTTTGATGGAATTTCATGAAGTAATGGACCTGGTTCGACAATATGTCCTACTCCCTTCTCGATCAGGAATTTGAACAACAAGGTTGGTAAGGAGCATAGAAATTGCCCGGTGAGATCTGTGTAAAATTTCTCCCTGAAGGTTTCCACCGAAGTTCTGTCTTCAACCTCTTGCTTCTCACAAAAGTCATTGGTGATTTTCTCGAACCACTCCAACAAGTTTGTTCTACCTCCTCGGATCAATTTTTCCAGCAACTATTTTTCTTTAGTCCCTTCTGAATTTCTCATCCAGGAGTTTCTTCAGAAGTTGGGGCACTGATTCTACAAACTTTTCATGTGTTTCAATGAAGAATCTTTCTTTTGCTTGTGCGATTGTTAAATAGTTTGCAACTTTACGTTCCCACTAGTCCTTAATCTCCTGCTCTAGTATCATCTGTTTGCATGCATTTCAAACACATACTACCGGCAACGAAACCAATGTTGTAATCTCACAGATCACATAAGGTTACCAATAATACATACTAAACATACATATAAAATAGAGACAAGAGATAAGAACAAATAGGTGAATTAAAATATTATATTATATGGATGAGTCCATACAACACAGAGAACTGAACTGAGTTCTCATCTGGCTCAACAGCCTAATATATGTGATTACAAAATAGTTACATAATAACTACCTACCGGTTTGATGAACCAACATGACCTTAGGTGGCCGACCTAATCTCTAGTTTAGTTAGCCGAATGACTTAGTCGACTGATCGACTAAGTCGGCTCATACACTTAGTTAGTTGATCGACTAAGTTGGCTATCTTTCAAGTCGACTTATCGACTTGCTGCTTCTACAACTATGCATTGAACTTTTTGCTACACAAGCTGAATAAAGTCTGTGATCTACTTGGCTTCTGACAGATGTGTCTCTACCTTAGCTTCCCTAGCTTGTTCTGGCTCGAAAAGGGTCTACACTTCTTGCTGCAATCTCTTGATCTCTGCATTTTTGGTGACCTTCTGCTTGAGGGGAAGCTTCCTCATTTCCACCTTTGCAACACTAATTTTCTCATCTACCTTTCGTGCAGTCTACCTGATTTAATCAGCTATTTCATCTTCGAGTAATGCTCTCCAAATGGTAGCGATTGTATCTACGGCATTTGTGCAGAGTGCTTCACCTTCTCTGATTTTCTCAGCGGCTTCAGACACTACTCTTCTTCTTTCCTCAAGCACCTCCACAGGTGTGCTTGGCATCTTCCTGGCTTGTAACTCCTCCACTCGCTACCGAATATCATGTGTGGTATTTGCGAGCCTGGTTACTTTATCCAATGAGTCTTCATCTTCTTGTCCTACTTCTGGAAGGAATGCAACAATGGCATTCCTGATAGAGTCCAGTAATTTGACGTGACTTTGTTCATGCACTAGTATTTCCTGTTCTTTTTTGATAAGAAGGGTTATGTGCCCCTAAAGTTCTTTCTCTTTCTCCTTCAACAAGGCCTTCCACATATTTTCCTTCCGTTGCTTCTTTGTTTCCTGATAAGAAACAACATTTTTACTTAGCCAAATTTCAAAGGCGATCACCTATTGAATTTCATAGACTTCATTCAAGGCTAGCTTGGAGAACTCTATCTATGCACTGTTGTCATTAGGACCTGTGCTTGTCTCTGTGTCTACCTCCAGTTCTTTCCTATGAATCACCACTTTGATTAGAGGCACTAATTCTGGTGTAACTAGTGGAACATTGGGATCAACACCATATGTCTCAGCCTCCATAGTGGCTTTGACATCCTGGATGGCCTCTATCGACTTATTGAGATGGACCTTGACCTAGGTAGCAATGTTTAATTGTTGCATCCTCAGACTATCGATGTTATCTTGGGAGACCTTAGCAACAACGTCAGCATGTTCCTGCACATTATATTCAGTCAATGTGTTCGTGTTCGCCATTATGTCAAATTTTTGCTTCTTGCAGGATGAGTAGCCCTCTTCTTGATGTGCGTACATTTCTGTCTGTGCATGCTCTAGACTTGGCGAGCACTCTGATGCATGATGGTATAAGTCACCAATATCATCATCATCCTCATTGGGTTTCTGCAACTGATGATATTGGTTGTCATCACCTTCATTCTCTTCTCCATTAACTTGGTGAAGCGACAGTTCCTCTACATTCTTCTCTTCATGCAACGGCTCTGCTAACGGGTCACACCATTCCTCTGGCCAAAGATTGATAATTGCATCCACGTCCTCATTTGTAACCATGAAGTCCGCATGGTGCACCTATTTTATTGGATCCTTTTTTAGATCTAGGATCATACTATGCACTCCATCTTGAAAATTGATAAATTTTGTGTACCTATGCACCGTCGCAGCATGGATTATGTGGGATCAGCAAAAAACATCACGTAGTGCCTCTACGTGTAAAAGGAATGCATTGTTGTTATCCTTTTGTCAACTAGTGTTGACCTTATCTTCCCACAAATTATGGTACCTTTCACCAAAGAAACATAGTGGGACATCCATCTATACATAGTCCGGTGGGTTACCCCACAAAGTAAACGAAATCAATATCAACATCCAGGAATAGTGGAATTTGTAGGCATCCTTGTGTTGACCCTACATCACATCATCTAGAAGATCATTCAGTAAGTACCGTGACCAGTTGAATACTCCTCCTAGCGCACATAAATTTGCGAGTTCCACCACCACTGTCAAACATTAATTAGGTATCATCTTGTGGAGCATCTTACAAGATAGGATCTTTGTGGCAACATGCACACTTTTGTCCTGGATGGGCCCAATCAAGAAGCCCCATCATGCTTGCTGAAGGTTATGCTTATGCTTGATAGGGTTAATTTCTTGCTTGGCCAAGTGTGGTGCAGGATCGTCACCCTCATTTGGGAGGCCAGTGATCCTTGAAATTAACTCGGTGTCGATCGAATATGGTTGATCCAGCCATAAGAATTCTCTATGAAAGTAGACCAGTAACTTCTTTACGTATGTATTTACTTGTAAAGTATGGCCAAAGTGAGGCATAAATAGCATGTTTGTCAGACCTTCAAGGGAAAGTTCCTCATCCCAATCCATTGGCCTGAGAACCTGGCTGTCACTTGTAGCAGACTAGTCCGTGACCATGCAGTCTATTATCTGCAATCCTTCCTACTGTCAAGTGTCAAAGTCCTGGAACTTCAACCTTTCCAACTCAGGCAGGATATCCTTTAGAAAGGGAATGTTAATAGGAATTCACGGCGCTACCAGAGTAGTCACCACCTTCTTTGGGAAAGCCCTCTCATCTGCATTAGTTTTCCTTGGCCGAATGTAGTGTGGGAAATTTGGATCAACTTTCTCTACCTCTAGCCCTCTTCATGGAAGTGATTCTTCATCCATGACATATTCTACTTATTCTCCAACAAGCGCCTTTCCTCTCTCATCTAGAGCGGCCATAGCCTTGCGTTTTCTCCTCTACAGTGGTGGTGGTCTAGATGCCTCTCTTGGTTGTGTCTCACCAGGATGCCTTGGCTCTCTGTCAGGTGCTATAGCTCCTTGTTGTGGTCCTGGAGCAACTAGCATTCTCTAAGCTGGGTTAGCAACATCATGTGAACAAGGGGTTGGAATGGTATCATGACCATCCCCTATGATATTTTGGTTGCATGTTCTTGCCATGGGGTCAATCTTTGGTTGTTGCTATCATTGTTTTACCTCGGGAGACTGTATTGCTTCTTCCTCGTCAATGGAGAAACTAGAGATAACATTTGTGTCCAATGCCTCACTCTCACTGGGGATGTTAATTACCTTGGATGTCGGCATACTTGAACAAGGATAGCATGTTTTAGCTCTGTAATCACATGGCTCTAGTTTTCTTAGGTCTCATTGTGCATAACAAAATGCTTGATGGAGAGGCTGAATATTTATACGATGCTCTGCATCTTGCAATCATCATTTGACGAGATGTCGAGGTGTAATCGATATCCCAGGTTGCTTTTTCCAACACATTCTTCATTAAGTTCTGTAAATCACTTTCCGGGTTGTACCGGTTAGGCTGGTTATGGTAGTTATGTCGAGGGCGGGTGATGGGACCAAAACGTACGGTGCCATGCTCCTTGTATTGTGTCATATTAATGTCACTTAACTATCATAGCTGCCAGGATCTTTGTCAAAGATTCATACTTTAATGTCGGATAGCCTGCCATTCCCACTTTTTGCATCCTTTTACTGATTTTTTCCTTGTCCCATGCGCTAATGGATTTTTGCTCTGTTCCCTTCTTCCACACAAGTGACATCTTTTTGCATGTATTTTTTTTTTGTCGATTTCCTCTTCCATACAACATTCTTGGCCTACGCATATTCCTTCCATACTCACCGAGTGCTTCCTTTTCCTTTCTCAAGTTTGCGTGGTGACTTGATTCTTATGCGTTTCATTGCTTGCACTTATCTCTTGTGCTTTTATGCTAGTTCTGTCGCAGTCCTGCGATAGAGTAGGTTATGTCCTCTAGCCTCTCATTTTTTTTTTCATTTTAACCTGGGATGTTATGCGTGTCGTAGTATGGCTTCAAGCAACTTTCGTGCACCATAACCACAACATAGGTACCATCTAACCTCTGGATTTTTACTGCGCTCGCATCAATGATGTGCGTGATCCTATATGGCGCTAGCCAAGGTGTCTTCAACTTGCCTGGGTTCTTGAACAATTTTATATCATATAGTAAGACAAGTCCTCCTTCTTTGATTGGGTTAACCCTAATATGTTGATCCTACCATTCCTTTTGTCACTACTTACTTGGTTTAGCATCTAGTTGCAGGGGTATTTTCATCTCCCTTAAGTCTCCCACTATTCCCCTCATTTCTGAGAAGTTGGTAGGGAATAGGTTCTGATACTCATGCAGTAGATCCACGATCTTTGCAACTACTTATTCATCCCAATAATATCTAATATTGGTGAGCTTTGGTTTCTTTGGTGATCCGATATGTACTTTCTTGATTTTCAAGGGATGGAGGAACTAGTTAGTTGAAATGCTACTTCCTTCTACTTCTCGTGTGCCCTCTGATTCTAATATGTTGATGTTAGTTGGATCATCATCTGGATCTCCAACTAGACTATACTGATGAATGGTTTTGTTTCATTGGTGAGAATCAACCTCTTTGACAGGTTTCTCAACAACTATATTCCTCTTTACCGTCTAAATCATAGCATCAATTGTAGGGTGGTCCTCAGTATTTTCAAATGTATGTGCAAACTGCTTAGCGAGTTTCTCACAATCTTGGGTTCCTTGTCATAGCTCCATAGAGGTATACCAGGTTTTAGGTGTCATTTCCAATGTGCATATGAAACCCTCATAGGTGGGTAGCTCCCTTGTTTCATTCTCCACCCTTCACACAGTCCTTGTAACTCTTGCACACCTTCTCATAGAGACTTCATGTAATATATTTTTCCAACCCTCTCAAGCCTCTCTTAAGTCAAATGTACATGAAATCGCACATCTCTAGCTCAAGTTTCCATTTGTTGTCGGATTGGTATAATCTTCCTGTATAGTTGTGGTATTG
Source organism: Pseudotsuga menziesii (assembly GCA_001517045.1). Lineage (NCBI taxonomy): Eukaryota > Viridiplantae > Streptophyta > Pinopsida > Pinales > Pinaceae > Pseudotsuga > Pseudotsuga menziesii. The sequence goes on from LPNX010676140.1 coordinate 162,914, forward strand.
TAGATCTGGTCAAGGTATTCACCCTGTCCCTCATTATAGATAGGATCGACGTATCTCTGTCCCTCTAATGGATTTATGGGTGATACTACCCTCATTTCCTCATATTCGAATGAGAGAATCTTTTTCTTGAAATTTATGATGGTCTGATTTTCTATGGCCCAATCTATTCCCAGCAGAGCGGGGTATGGGTCCATGTCATCAACCACGTTAATGACTTTAAATTCTCCAAATGTGCACAATCCTTCGAAATCAACGGCCACATTGCTCAACCAGCCAATGGTTAGGACCTTCATTTGATTGGAAAGTCGCAACTCGATATGAGACCAGTCCAAGCACGACTTTCCCATACTTTCCCAATTTTGTTGTGTCAAAATATTGACATCTGAGCCCAGTTCCAAGATGATATAATCCATGTTGTAGTCACCTATCTGCATAGTCATCCTCAACTCCCTGCCAATTTTAATTTTTTTTCGTACATGGTTAACTTTATTTTCAGGTCGTGGCTCTACGGGTATCTCTTCTATCATTTCTTGTAGTTATGAAATAGCATCTTTATCAAGCATTAGCATTAAACAACTTGATAGAAAGGTTCTTAGCTTACTAATATTTGGTGGAACATTCTTCTTGAATATGCGTTGAAACCGTTTAGGAATTTCCCTGGCTTCTACGGAATTCGACGGTACTTCTACGCTTATGAATTCTGATTGTATGTCCCAAAATACTTCCTTTTGTTTTTGGACATTTAGTGGCTCCTTTTTCTATGCTGCTAGCCTTACTTATGGTTGCGGTTGTTATTGCGGTTTATACTAGTCTGCTCCAGTCATCGCACCTCCTCGAGTTACGACAGGGATGTTCAGGTCTCATGGTTTAGCCACAATCATCTGAACATTCACATTCAGATTTGGGTTCAATTTTTGTGCAGGATTAGGTCCTTCAATGGTCCTTCCTTTCCATTTGCGATCAACTAAGGACACTGTTCAACATTATGGTATTTTCCCTTACAGTATGAACATGTCTTCGTAGGCTCTGAACAATATCTAGCATAGTGACCCACTTTTCCATGGTTATAGCACGTAACTTGACCTCTTCTTCTACCAAATCCTCCTCCTCCACCTCTTCCTATGAAGTTTCTCCCACCCCTTCCCTATGGGTGTGGTTGTTGTGGTGGGTGTTGGTTCTGCTGGTAGTGTGGCTGATAGGGATTTTGTTCTGCGTATGGATGTTGAGGCACGTACTACAGTTTGTACTGATTAGGTGGGAACTATGCAGGCTAATATGAGACTTGTGCTTGTTCAACCTCAGTGAACCCTTCATTTTTCTTTAAGTAGGCTTCGACAGTCTTTTATTTCAAGAGCTGATATGCTCTACAATATTTCTCATCATGTCCTACTTATTTACAAAATTTACACAATAGGTTTGTAGGGGTACTTACAACTTTTTTCAAATATACACATTTCTCATCATGATGGCCTCTTAACTGGCATATGTTACACCACAGTAGTCGATGGCCATTTAATGGGATGGGTGCACCTGATGCGATGTAGTTCAGGAAGGTCAGACATTTATCCTTAGTGTCTCCATTCATCCTACATTTTGTGCACCATAAATATTCTTGTGCTTCTTTACCCTTGTTGATTTCTTGAAGTTGTATCATCAGATTGGCTAGCTACGATTGAATTTCACCATCCATGCGGCACCGTCGCCAATGGGAGTGGCCTCTAACTTCATTACTAGTTCTAGTGATTCTGCCTATGATTCAATATTTTGTTGCATTAACAACCCTCAGATGTGTGGTAACAACACAGCAATAAACCACTCTTTATGCTGTACATCGTACATTTGGAAGCTTACCTTAGCCATCATTGTTTTAAACCATTGGTCAAAATCCCATACCATTTCTGCTAGTGCTTGTTTGATTCTTTGATCTCGGTAATACATTGTGACTCTAATTTAGGTTTCCTGAACTCAAAGATCATTACATCTTGGATCTCTTCAACGGTCTTCTATAGTGTTCTGATTGGTGTGGCACAGAACTTCATGAACCAATCTAGCACGTGACCCCTCAAGGTCATGATCATCTACGCCTTCATCATATCCACATTATGGACTAACTGCACCATCCAAACAACTTCATAGAGGAATCAATGTTGTTCTGGTTCTTTCATTCCATTTCCATTGAATGTGGGTAACCGAAAATGTCACAGCCATTAAGGGGGTGTAGCTTCTCACGCACTAGCTACAGATATAGCTATATTCCTATTAGTAGACCTTTCTTGGGATGAAACTCTAGATCTTACCTCTGGTGATATTGCTGGTGTTATGTAGTTGCGTCCTGACCTTGACGTCCCCTTAGAATCCTTAGAATATTTTGGTCCTTCCAAAATCAGGTTATAGTCCTCCTCTTCATTGCAAGACCCTTCTTCTTCACATGATCGATGTTCATGTTCACTCTCCTCGAACAAGCTAGGATTTCGTCGTCCCCTTTCGGTTTTCCTTCTCTTCCCTAATCTGAATATTTTTCCACTCCTTAGGACTCCAACTTCTAATTCAAGTTCTGTGCTTCCTAGGAACATTTCAACTCACCCTTTCCCATCTTCTCAATAATTCGTCAGTGACATAGCTTCCTTCTTAGGCACACAACTCAACTACTTAGCTGCAAAATACCCTTCTCATAGGAAAGCATTTTTATCCATGTATTGATACATAACAAGTATCTTCTTCGGGGTCCTTGGAAAAAAATTCTTTCAGCTTCACTTTATGAGGTTATAGTGTCTACTACAAACTCAGTAATATATCCTAGCAATACACTATCAACCCAAATATCAACACCTATAGAAATGGTGTTACTTACACTGGTTACCTAACGAACCAACTGATCACTCCACTTGACAACCTCTCTTCTCTGAAAGTTTGTCTGCTTAGTTGCCAATATTAACAACCATTTATACAGTAAAATGGGGAGCTCAGTAAATAAGATACCGTGAATATCAGAATATATATATTCATCTATCCAGTTCTCTATGCTCAAACATGTCCTTATGCTTTCTTCTTGTGCGAATGCTACTATTTTAGAATCCAGCCAATCTTCTATCTCACTCTTCGTTAGATGCCACAATGTTTCCCTTGTTTTGATCATTAAGGCCCCAAAAAAGGAACCATTTTTTGGCCAGTTTTCGTAACCCATGCGACCAAGGTTCTACGCAGCCCGTCAACCCAACAAAATCCCAAGATAATAGCCTAACAGAGCAATCCCCATTGGCAATGCTTGCGAAGCAGGTGCAGTCTCACCAGAGATACCGCTTCGATGGGTAACCATCGAAACCATGTTTCCATGATTGTCGAGGGATTACAGTCCCTTGGCATGTGACCAAGGCACTCAATGAAGGAAATTGGATGGCTAGACGGTGGAATCAGTATTGTGCGACTGAGCACAACAATATGTCAATGCACGCAACCCATCCTTGTTCTCAACCTCACAACTAGCGCAAGTTGTGTAGTGCAGCTGACTTGTACTAACATACCATCTACAACTTAGGTCATGACTTAAGACATTAACGCATAGGCCGATATATACATATATTTCAACAACGCTCTTCATTTGGCATGAGAAAATGATATAGCACCTTGCAGTCTGCAGGATGCAGACTAATCTTATGATATGTCTTTATGACTTAGACTTTTGGTTCTCATGCTCTCTGGTTTTTTCTTCTACCCTACTTCTAATCCTAGTAGTTAGAGCACACAGCAGCCAGATCCGTAGCTCAAATGTATCCTATCACTTCAAAACTCTTCCTAAATCTTCTCTTCCTCTAATCTCTACAAAATTACATCAAAATGGCATCCTTCACTATGGATCGCCAATGAAAAGCCAAAATAATGACTATTACCAACCATTGATCTCCCTCTAACTATTGAAAATCCATCCTTATTACTATCGAAAAAACAACTCTCACTCTATTGTCTCCCTCCTATTTATACTATTTTACATGACCACGCAGCGTCGACTGCATATAGGAAGTCTGTTAACTATCATCAACAGTCGACCCTTAGGCTACAGCTATGGTGATTACAACTTGACGTGAGGCACTATTGTCTTGAATTACAAATATTCCCTTGTACGTGTGTTGCTATAGGCTTATGCAACCTTAATCAGCCACGAACTGCACCTATATTTTTCCATTCATTATCACCTGCACGCTCATGCGCTTTCCTTTCCTTCATCGTGCCCCTCTCTTTTCTTCCTGTGCTGGTCCTTTGCTTCTTTCGTGACCTTCCTTTATTTTTGTCACGTGCACGACACACCTTCTTTTGCTTGCACATGAACTTATTCCTTGTTCTCCTTTCCCAGGCCAATAGGCCCCCAACACTCACATGTGGCTCATCTCGAGCCACTAAGCAGTGGACATAGCAGGTGGTGCAACATGCGCAGCCACTTATTTTGATTTTTTTTTTCATGCACACCTTCTCATGCTTATTTCCTTGCACACTTTGTTCCTTTTTTTTGTTGGTGTTTCCTACACCGCCATCTCATCCCATACTTAGAAGAATTTTTAGATTACAAAAATTTAGTTACTTTAGTCATACAATTTCTTCCTCGACATCATATGAAGACTCTTATTGGCGAGTTCCACTTCTAAATTTCACCAGGGTTGGTAGTGTCCTAGTTGGACATAGCAATCCAATTCTTATTATCATTCTCAGGCTCCTGGGGTTTTCCTTTTGCTTGCTACAGCTTGTCTTTCTTTTGTTCTTCTTGGTCCTCTTCATCCTCCTTTTCCTCTTTATCTTGCTTTTCCACTTCTTGTTCTACAAAGCTGGACAGGCCAGTTCCCAACAAATGATCGCATGTGCCAGAGATATGAACTTTGAAGAATGAAGCATTGTCCATATTGAAAACCAGAAAATCCTCGAATTCAATGGAGTGATCATTGATGAATGATTCCCAAATTTTGATGAATTTTACCTTAGCATCACAGTCTATAAGCCATATCTAGTGATCTAGCCCTTCTTTGGTCCTTCCACAAATCTAGGCCTCACCTAGACTACTGAAAGTTGGACCTGCTTGCTAGCCCTGTAGACTTAGTTAAATGGGGAAAAAACTTGGATCCCCACCAGATTCCTTTCAGGTGTCATAGCCAAGGCTGCTAACCAACTGAAAAAGAAATAGCCATGGATGAATTTTCCAGAGACTTCTAGCTGGGACGAAATAACTTGTAGACTGTTAACATATTCCTTATTCCCATCTTTCAAGATAACCTACACACTAAAGGTTGCAGTAACTTCTTTATCATATAGGGATACTCACCATGGCACACCCCAACCCATATGTAACTGATGCTGAAACATCACGACCAAGTGATGTTTTCTCTAAGCATGCCCTTATTTTATAAGAGGACCATCAGGTCACATGCCATCTTGGCTTATCTAGGTGCATCATTAGGATAATACATTCGTCTTGCTTGCCATATCTTCCTATCATATTTTGTATGATTAACCCTATCATCATTCTCCCATTCTGACAGCTGTGATCGAGTATTGATGTGATGGCTGGTCACCGTCATAGAGTTTCCCGCACCTGATGAGCTATTCCTTCTTCCGAGGGTGATCTCCTATCGCGAGTGAAAAATATTTGTTGAAGCCTTATGCATTTAATGGTCCATCAGTGTCTTCCAATTATCTTCAACCTCTCGCTAGTTGTCTCTTATCTGGTTTATTGGTGCGTTTATAGCACACCATTCTTTCTGTGCAACTTCATCTTTTTGGGCCAAGTTGCGCTGGGGATGCCTCCCTCCCTGCTTTCCTCCCTTCATATTTTTTTTTGTGTGTTCTTTTTAATTTCCTTGCACAATTTTAAGTTGTTGGTGTCAGCTCAGGATACACAGGAGGATGAACCTTGTTCTGGAATGTCTTCACCATCTGTTGAATCTTAGCGACTTCCTCTGCAACTTTTTCTTCTTGTGCGGCCAACTTCTCAAAATGGTCAGCATGGACATGTTCCAATGATTCTGCCTCTATTAATTGCACTATGCCTTGAATTTTTTTCTGCATAGGCTAAATAAAGTCTATGAGCCACTTGGCTTTCGAATGATGTGTCTCTACCTCAGCTTCCCTAGCTTGTTCTCCCTCGCGAAGGGTCTACACTTCTTACTGCAGTCTCTTGATCTCTGCATTTTTGGTGACCTTTTGTTGGAGGGGAATGTTCCTCATTTCTACCTTTGCAATGCTAATTTTCTCATCTGCCTCTCATGTAGTATTCCTAATTTCCTCAACTATTTCTTCTGCAAGAAGTGCTTCCCAAATGGTAGCGATAGAATCTATGGCCTTTAAGCAGAGTGCTTCGTCTTCTCTGATTTTCTCAATAGCTTCAAATGTTTCTCTTCTTCTTTCCTCAAGCACCTCCGGGGGTGTGCTTGGCATCTACTTGGATTGTAGCTCCTCCACTTGCTGTCGAAGATCCTACACGATCTTTGTGAGCCTAGTTACTTTAGCCAGGGAGTCTTCATCTTCTTTTCCTACTTATGGCGAGAATGCTGCAATGGAATTCTTGATAGATTCCACTAATGTGACACGAATTTGTTCATGCACTAGTACTTCCTGTTCTTTTTTGGCAAGAAGGTTGATGTGCCCCTACAGTTCTTGCTCTTTATGCTTCAAGAGGGCCTTGTGCAGCTTTTCCTTCCACTGCTGCTTTGTTTCCTAATAAGAAACAACATTTTCCCTTAGCCAAATTTTGGATGCATCCTCCTGGTGAATTTCATAGACTTCATTCAAGTCTAGCTTGGAGAAGTCTATCAACGCATTATTTTCATCAGAACCTGTGCTTGTCTCTATGTCCACCTCCAGTGCCTGCCTCTGAATCACCACTCTGATTGCCAACACTAATTCTAATGTAACTAGTGGAACAATGGGATCAAAACCATATGTCTCAGCCTCCACAGTGGCTTTGACATTCTGGATGGCCTCTATAAACTTATTGAGATGGCCCTCTACTTGGGTAGCAATGTTTAATTGCTACATCCTTAGACTAGCAAGGTTATCTTGCATGACCTTAGCAATAGCATCAGCATGTTCCTGTACATTATCTTCAGTCAATGTGTTCATGTTCACCATTCTATCAACTTTCTTCTTCTTGCGCGATGAGTGACCCTCTTCTTGATGTGCATTCATCTGTGTCTACGCATGCTCTTGACTTGGAGGGCACTCTGATGCATGATGGTCTGAGTAACCAATATCATCATCATACTCATTGTGTTCCTGTGACTGATCATCTTGGTTATTGTCTCCTTCATGATCTTTGCCATTAACTTGGTGAAGCGACGGTTCCTCTTCATTCTTCTCTTCAGGAAGTGGCTCTACTAGTGGGCTGCACCATTCCTCTGGACAAAGATTGATAATTGAGTCCATTATGTATGGTGGACCTGTTTGATTGGGTCCTTTGTTGGCTCTACGATCATATTATGCGCTTCAGCCTAAAACTTGATAACTATTACATACCCATGCACCACTGCAACATGGATTCTATGGGATCGACGAACAACATCACATAGTGCCTCTGTGTGTAAAAAGAACACAATGTTGTTATCCTTCTGTTGACTGGCGCCGAACTTATCTTCCCACAAATTATGGTACCTTGCACCAAGGCAAGGTAGTGGGACATCCATCTATACGTAGTCCGGTGGGTTACCCCACAAAGTGAACGAAATCAAGATCAACATCTAGGAATAGTGGAATTTGTAAATATCCTTATGCTGAGCCTGCATTGCATCATCTATAAGTTCATTGAGCAAGTACCGTGACCAGTTGAATACTCCTCCTAGTGCACATAAATCTACAAGTTCCACCACTGCTACAGAACATTGAATGGGTATCATCTTGTGGAGCATCTTATGAGATAGGATCATTGTAGCGACGTGCAAACTTTTGTCCTAGATGGGAGCAACCAAGAATCCCAAACCTACTTGCTTAAGTTTATGCTTCCACTTGATAGGGTTAATGTCTTGCTTGGCCAAGTATGGTGCAGGATCGTTTCCCTCATTTGAGAGGCCAGTGATCCTTGAAATTAAATCATCGTTGACTGGATATGGCTAATCCAGCCACAAGCATCCTATGTGAAAGTAGACCAGTAACTGCTTTACGTGCGTATTGACTTGTACGCTATGGCCAAAGTGAGGCATAAAAACCATGTTTGTCAGACCTACACGAGAAGGTCCCTAGGCCCAATCCACTAGCCTGAGAAATCAGGCGTCACTTGATGCAAACTGGTCCGTGACCATGCAGTCTGTTATCTTTAATCCTTCCTGCCATTGAGTGTGAAAATCCTAGAACTTCAACCTAGACAAATTAGGTAGGATATCCTTTAGCAAGGAAACGCCGATAGGAATTTGCAACACTACATAGTAGTCATCACCTTCTTTGGTATAGCCCTCTCCTCTGCATCAGTTGTCCTTGGCCGAATGTAGTGTGGGAAATTTAGATCAAATCGCTCTGCCTCTATCCCTATTCATGGCAGTGAGTCTTCGTCCATGACATCTTCTACTTCTTCTCCAATAGGTACCTTTCCTTGCTCATCCAGAGCATCCATATCCTTCCATTTTCTCCACTGTGGTGGTGGTGGTCGATACGCCTCTGTAGCTAGGGTTTTACCCCTAGCTTGTGCGAATGAGCACCTACTAAGGAGAAGTGACTCCTTAGTAGCAGTTCAGTAAAATGTAAATGAAAATTCTAAACAGAAAAACGAACTACTCTAAATATATGCATGAAACAAAACAACAAAATGTAAAGAATGGTTTTTATATTGATATTACCTCCAATGTGGAGGTTGGTGAATCTCTTTGCAGTGATCCAAGACGGTAGCTCCAACCTCCAACCTGCTCCTTCTCTTTCTCCGATGGTGGAAATGGGCCAAAAGGGGCTCTCAATGGTGAAAGTAGTTCAAAGGGTGAGCTAGGGTTTCAAGAGCTATTTTGGCAGAGTAAGGGTGCTATGATTGTGGATGTGAAATGAGGGGTCTCCATCACCTATTTATAGTTTTTTAGTGGTGGAGTGCTGGCCCATGGTTTTGGAAACCATATGGTTTAGGGCAGTTGTTTAGGCTTTTTTCCTCCTTTTCCTCGTTATTTTATATTTTTTCTTCCTTTTGGGGGATTTTTGCTATTTTAGAGGAATTTTGGATATTTTTGGAGGAAAAGAGGGGTTTTTTGGCCTTTTGGAGGCTTTTTAGTGGGATTTTCAGGGTTTTTAAGGGAAATATGGTAGGAAAATGGACAAATGAGCCATGTAGTGGGGTAGATGAGGTAGTGAACACTTTTTGGGTGTTAACAGATTTCCCCTTGATGTGCGAGGGCAGGAGCTCATCGTATGGCCGATGGACATCATAAGTCATATATGGTTTTCTTGGGGTGTGGAGAAGAGAAGAAACAAACTGAAACCCGGAACAACGATCCCAAACCAACTGCAAGAACTAAAAGTACATAACCTCAATAATGGATGAGGAATCATATGATCATATGGACGAGGCGGGCATTCCCATGCTCATATCAGGATATAACATAAAAATAACAATGGGGTCCTGACATATACATGGCCTCAAATACTGAATGAGGAAGAATCTCAATATATGGACGAGGCAGGCATACCCATGCTCGTATCAAGATACATAAACATAACTATGAGGCCCGAAAAGAGGGACCTGTAGGATGCCAAACTGCTCTGCTGGGACATACTGCTGGGCTGAACACATCTGAGCTGAAGGATGGATACACTGGAATGACAGTAGTGCCACTGAATGTGGTACCAAAGGAACTGATGAGCTGCTGGATCAGAGTGACAAGGGTCACACTCGCAATGGTACACTGAACTGGAACTGAAATGGGTACTCAAGGAAGCATGGAACAGGGTGGCTTTCGAATACAATCGCCAACGCAGCCCAGATATCCACGGGAACATATAACTGGGCATTCCGAAGTGACTCACCAATGTGCTAGAGTCGGGGGAAATCCGGGGTCTTCAACAAATAATGGAAGGAATATAAATCCTGCACGATTATCAACGATGCGATCAAAGTGATGAAGTCGAGCCTGTGAGAAACAACCATTCAGAGAGGCAATGATGACTCCTCCCAAAATGGTCCGTAGGCACTCACCACAGATGGTGATGGGTCCAAGGCGCAGGGGCCTCTGGGTCTATCCTCTGGAATAGAGGGGATGTCGTCGACAGAGGGAGACCTGCAACTATCAAGGCAATGATGTTTCCTTGACAGGAGCGCGAGGTGGAAAACCGAAATGTGATAGTATTGAGGGCAGGATTGATAAACTGGGGGGAATAACAGGGCAAGTAGAGTGGGTGGACTCAAACTTCCTTTGTTCAGAGTATGATGGCGGGGATGATCGGGCAGCATATGAAACTGACTGGTGGTAAGGGGATCATAGCTGTATTGGATCTGGGAGGGTGACTGAGCTGAAGGAGACTCAATCTATGGTAAACTGGCAGGAAACTGCAGAATACTCTGAACAAAGGCGACCTATTTGGGGGTGCTGCCGAGAGGATCGATCATAGCGCCAAGAGGCACGGGGGGACTTCTTCATGGGTTAGGGAACTAGAAGAAGTGTGTATAAAATGGTACTGTCGTGTGGATTTATACGAGCCCAGGACAGTTCATGCTCAAGGTTGCTTTCAATTTTAAGGAGTCTGAAAGCAATAAGAAGACTCGGAGGTAATGGAATGGTACTGTCGTGCGGATTTTACGAGCCCGGGACAGTTCATGCTCGTGGTTGCTTTCAATTTTAAGGAGTCTGAAAGCAAATAAGAAGACTCTAAAATAATGGAATGGTACTGTCGTGTGGATTTTACGAGCCCAGGACAGTTCATGCTCGTGGTTGCTTTCAATTTTAAGGAGTCTGAAAGGAAATAAGAAGACTCTGAAATAATGGAATGGTACTGTCGTGCGGATTTTATGAGCCCGGGACAGTTCATGCTCGTGGTTGCTTTCAATTTTAAGGAGTCTGAAAGCAAATAAGAAGACTCAGCAATAATGAAATGGTTAGGCAAGGAGGAAGTGTTCGATCAAGGAACATTGATGATGACCAGGAACGAGGGTGGGGGGGAACACCGGTGAGCCTCCTTGTGGGGTGAATGAATGGTGGAAAAATAATGAAACATTTGCAGTATGACACGAGTGGGTGGCTCATGTAAAAAGAGTGGAACAATCTGATGGCGGTCGATGTGGCGCGCAAATCGATGCAGTAAGGTGTTGGGACACAATGTTGAAATTGTACCAAGTGAGAGCAAGAAATGATCTCAAGCATCATCACAAGCTCTGAAAAAATGAATCCGGTGATAAAAAGTGTGAAAAACAGAGAACGGCCGAAGTGGCGTGCAAACCGAGGTGACTAGCGGTGTCTCAAAAATGGGCAAAAAAAGATGTAGAAAAAATAATGCAACGAGGTGACCATCATGACGGTCTCGTCGTGTTGACTCCAATGGCGGAAACGGTTCAGAAAACTGACTCCGTATGGGTTCAGAACGGCCAAAACAAGAAAAAAGTCAACGGACTATAAATAGTAAGTGGGCCCAACATGACAAGTGTCATTTGTACTATTTGACTTTGACTAGTGATCAGAGTAGACCAGAGCTGACGTGTCATTTCTGGACGATCCGACCGGCCGATTTTAGATCTGGGAGATACAGGTATTTCGTCAAACTTATACCTACATTATCATTGGGTTCGGGGGGGGTAGTGGGTCCCAGGGTACTACTTGTACGGTCCACGTGGGGTGGACCGCGGGTTAGCGAGATCGAAACGCGGTTAGGGACCGCGGGTTTAGGCCCGACAGCCGCGGTTAGGGACCGCGGGTTTAGGCCCGACAGCCATGGTTAGGGACCACGACTGTAGGCCTAACAGCCGTGGTTAGGGACCGCGACTGTAGGCCTAACAGCCGCGGTCGGAAACCATGGGTTTAGGCCCGACAGCCATGGTTAGGAACCACGACTATAGGCCTAACAGCCACGGTCGGAAACCGCGGCAGGGAACCCTAAAGCCGCGGTTTTGGACCGAGCTATTCGGGTTTTTGGTTGGGGGAAGGGTGATTACTATTTGTTTGACATGAGTCTGATGAGTTTACATTGTGTGATGGACAGGATGCCGTAGGTGCTATGGAGAGGGTGGGAGATACCAGAGGAGATTATGGCCATCGTCCGAGAGGACCGCCAGGTACGATCGATGCTGGGGCTATTCGGACTGCTGAAGTTCGCCCAGGTACCTATGATGCGGTCAGCAGTATTGCTGCTGAACCGACTGGTTGGTTTCTGGGAGCCAGACATATAGGATTTTCGAGTGTAGGGTGAGAGGGTGGACCTCACCCTGACTGATGTATACTTCCTGACAGGGTTTCCCTGTCTGGGTAGGGTGGCAGACACATAGCCGCGGGTATCCGCGGACATAGATATGGATGACATGCTGGAGCGGTTCTGTGGTCCAGAGGCTCGGGTGCATAGAAATGCACTTCTGGTGAGAGATCTATAGGAGCCAGCAGTGTGGGCCATGGAAGCATGCGTGGTGCGCGTCTTGGGATCCCAGTCACCGGAGAAGGTGTCTGGGGGTCAGATGCAGCTAGTGGAGCGCATACTGGCCGGTGTTTATTATGCGTGGGACCAGATATTCCTGACCTGCATGCAGCAGTAGCTGACAACAGTGAAGGAATCTGGCAAGGGGTTTTGCTATGGTTCATTTTTATGCGCATTTTTTATGGAGAGGGTACCTACACTGCGGCCGAGGGTGCCGATCAGAGAAGGAGGCTTGAGGGAGCCGCGGATGGTGTGGTGGGGCGAGATGATGCGCCACCATGGGGGCGGCAATGTTGGGAGGTACTTCACACAGGAGTTGTAGCTGCAGTGGCTCCAGATACCACTGACACTGGATGATTATCCATACAGAGATATGGATTACACAGGAGATCCAGAGGCACCATGGCCATCGGGACAGGCATGGGGACCAGATGGTATGTATGGTTTGATTGCATTGTCAAGTTTTATATATGATAGTTGATTGATATATTTTTACTGAAAAATGGGTGATCTGCAGATGTGGGCCCGAGGCCGCCACCAGGGCATGTGGCACGGAGGGGGATTGTGGCCGTTCCAGCTCTTCCTGGGCGGGGGGAGGTGCTTCGCCGAGATGCGGAGGGGACGCTCGAGTCTGTATGGGCCCTACTCAACCATTTGATGGTGGGAGTGACTGACGAGGGGTGGCAGGACATCGATCCGGACGTGATTCAGGATTGCATGAGGGCACCTTGCAACTTCAGATCTATCACGATTCGGGTGGCTATCTTGGCAAATAGAGCATGGGCACAGGAGCCCACAGGGGATGAGGATTTGCCGGAGGAGGAGCAAGGGGAGGATTCAGAGGTAGTGGATAGCGACAGTGACGCAGGGTATGACTCTCATTAGGGAGTGCAGGGGAATCCCCCCGAGTTTTGTAGCTTCGGCATGTATTTTATGAGGCTTTAGGGATGTACAGACATTTTTTGTATAGCTGAGTACAGGGGTACTCAGGACATGTATAGCACCATGACATTTATTTTGTTGATATGTATATATATGCACATGGATGCACCTTTTTGAGATGTTGTTTTAGTTGTACGCACGTGGATGCGCTTTATGATACGTTATATGTTTGTATTGCACGTGGATGCAAGGAGCCTAGGATGTTGGGCACATGGATGCCCCTGGTGGATTTGATGTGATGCGACATGATGTATGGTTAGGCATGTGGATGCCCCTATGGATACAAATGTGGTTTTATGGTTTTATGTATATGGATGCAAATGTTGATGCAATGCAATCTTTTTGGGTTTTTATATATTTTGATGAGATGCTATGCAGGATGGAGGTGTTACGTGGTGTGATTGATATGCCAATCTAGGATGTTATTTGCCATTTGATCTGCGACACTATTGTAAGCTCTTGGGACATGTGTGAATGTGATGGATTCAAACTGTCGGCTCAGTTGTTTTGTATGCAGGAATTTTCTAAATAGGCAAGGATCACGCACCTGGTAGCAGTTGTTGAATGGGGAGACAAGGAGCTGGGAGTCCAGAAACACATGAAGGTGACATATGCCCATCTAGAGGGCAGCAGTCAGGAGACCGGTCACAGCATCATACTCCACCTGGTTATTGGTAGTGGTGCCTATACATATTCCGTCAAGGTGAATCAGTTCGTTGGAAGGGGAATATAAGACCCATGCTGCAGAAGCCAGGTTGGGAGACCAGCGGCTTGCGCCATTAGCGAAGCCAATGTAGAAAGGTGGAAGATGGTCCATCTGTGGGCATGCAAAAAATGATGAATGTAAGATTATGGTAAAGAAGGTGAAAAACAAAAAAGAGAGCAAACTGTACAATGCAGACCAATGAGGTCGCGGTTTCAGTTATGGGTAAAAACATTTAAGATACAACCCATTACGGGGGTTGTGTAAAGGGTGGCCATCAGAGTCTGCTAAAATGTATGCCCCCTTGCCGAGGCAAGTCTGCACGATGTAAGGGCTTTGCCACATGGACTCAAATTTTCCTTTGCCGAATTTGTCGTGGGCTTGGTCATAGGAGAGGACGAGGTCCCCTTCGTGGAAAGTTCGAGGGTGAACATGTTTGTCATAACCGGCTTTGGAGCGGTTTTTGGCAGCTTCGATGTTCTGGAGAGTGGCATGACGATCTTCATCGGCTTGTTCGAGGGATAGCAGACGTTGCTCAAGGGGGGAGGTATCGAGGAGAAGCTCAACGGCGATATGCAAGGCGGGTATCTAACACTTGATGGGGAGGACAGACTCTACACCGTGAATGAGATGAAATGGGGTAAAACCAGTGGTGGTCTTGGTGGAGGTACGGTAAGCCCATAGGGCAGGGAAAAGCATATGGTGCCAATTGGACTTATGCTGGTCAACAGTGCGTTGGAGTATGGTTTTGAGGATTTTGTTAACAGCTTCTACTTGACCATTCCGTTGAGGGTAGTAAGCATAGGAAAATTGGTGTTCAAACTTGAGGAGGGTGGATAACTCGTGCCACACGGAATCGTCAAAGTGTGATCCATGGCCTGAGACCAACTATTTAGGGACCCCGAATTGAGTGATAACATGGTTAAAAAAGAAACGGGCAGCAGTGTCAGCGGTACAGTTGAAGATGGGCATGGCTTCCGCCCATTTGGTGAAGTAATCGACGGCGACAATGATATACTTATGGCCATTCACAGATGGGGGTCTACACTCCATGAAGTCGATGGCCCACTTACAAAAGGGACCAACGGTGACGACTGGGTGTAATGGAGCGGGTGGTGTCCGGGCCTTGGGGGAAAAAAGTTGGCAGTTATGGCAATGCTTGACTGTAGTGATGCAGTCGGTGAAGAGTGTGGGTCAGAAGTATCTGGCGCAGATGACCTTTTGGGCAGTGGCCATCCCTGAGAAATGGCCGCCGCAGGCACCGCTATGACAATCATTAAGGACGTGTTCAGCTTCCTCAAGTGTGAGGCAACGACGAAGAATTGTGTCGACCCCTCGCCGGTAAAGGACATCTCCTATGAGGAGGTAGCGAGAGGCCTGGTGACGGATACGATGACATTCATTATGAGTGACTTCGGGTCAGAACTTCTGCGTGCATAGGTATAACAAGATATCACCGTACCCTGGGTCATCAGACGACATAGTGAACAAGTGGTTGTCGCGTAACTCATCGGAGATGGGTGGGGCCGGGAGAAAAGAAGGGAGATCAGTGATGAGCTGGGCAAGCGCAAGGGCTTTAATGCTCTTAGGTTTTCAGAACGTGAGGTCATATTCCTGGAGGATAATGACCCATTTAGCCACACCACCTTGCAAGAGTCGCTGGTTTAGGAGATATACCATGGGGTTAGAGTCGACGACGACTGTGGTATGAATAAGTAAAATGTAGTGTCGCAATTTTTGGACGGAAAAGACCACTGCTAGGGCTAGTCTCTCCTGATATGGGTAACGTAGGGGTGGGCCGGACAAGGTCTGGCTGATGTAGTAAATGACATGCTCTTGGTGTGAGGTGTCTTCTTGAACCAAGACTCCGGACACAGCATGCTCAAATGCCGAGACGTAAAGGATGAAGTCCTGAGAGAAATCCAGGGGCGAGATCAAGGGGGCTTATGTGAGAGCTTTCTTGAGAGCGTCGAATGTAGCTTCTGCTTGCTCGTCCCAGACAAAGGGTATGTGGTTACGGAGCAGGCGCAAGAAACCGTGAACGGCTGTGGCGTAGTCAGGAACGAAGCGTCGAAGGAAATTGGATCGTCCTTGCAGACTTTGGAGTTTCCTGAGCGTGCGAGGAGAGGGAAGGTCTAAAATGGCTTGGACTTTCAGAGGATCAACAGTAATTCCTTTCTGGGAAACAATGAAACCCAACAACCGGCCTGCCGGAACGCAAAAGACACACTTGTGTGGGTTCGAGCGGATTTGATATTTGTGACAACGCAGAAAAACTTGCCGAAGGTCGTTAAGGTGGTCTGATCGTTTCCAGGAACGAGCTGTAAGGTCATCAAGGTAGACGAGCAGGATGTGGACCAAATCATGAAAGCAATAGGTCATGGCCCGCTGGAATGTGGCACCATCATTTTTTAGGCCAAAAGGCATGACGCGATAGGAAAAGGTGCCCCATGGGGTAGTAAAGGCATTTTTGTACTGGTCTTCCTTTCAGATTTGGATCTGATTGTATCCAGAAAAATTGTCCATGAACGAAAGGACTTCATGCCCCACACATGCATCGATGAGCTGGTCAATAAATGGCGTGGGGAAATTTTCTTTTGGACAGGCGTGGTTTAAATCTCGAAAGTCATTGCATACTCTAATGGTGCCTTGTTTTTTGTTAATGGGAACAGGGTTTGAAACCCAGGTGGTATAGGCAATAGGATAAATGAATCCTGCCTTGCGAAGTTTCTCAATCTCTGCTTTGACAGCTGGGAGTTTTGAGGGATGAATGGGATGCTGTTTCTGACGAACGGGGGTACATCAGGCCATGTGTCAATGTGGTGCTCTATAATGGCAGGGTCAAGACCGGGAATTTCGGTATAGGACCAGGCAAAGACATCATGGAATTCTCTGAAGAGTGTTTTTCATTCCTCAATCTCTTGTTCACTGCAAGAGGCTCCTAAAGTGATGAGTTTGGGGGTGCTTCCTGGGGCAGCGATATCAACTTGGATGACAGGTGAGATGTTGGCCATGTTACCCTCCTCGAAGGCGTCAGGAGCAGGAATAGGGTCCTTGAATAAGTCGACCTTGGGGGGAAGGAAGTCTTTGGCTTCAACTGCAAATTGGGTAGCATTGTTAGAGGAGGATTCATCTGGGAGAAAGTAGGAACGATGGTGCATGTCATCCCAGGGATACTCCGGGGAAGTGAGAGCCTCGAGGATTTCCTCATCAGTACAGAAAGTTTGTGTCGTCAAATCGGTTGACGAGAGAGTAGTGGCGGAAGAGATCATATAAATGGTATTATCCTCTCCGGAAGGGGAAGAAACCGGGGGGTGGATCTCCTCAATGGTGGGTGGTGTCGTCTCAAGATCTAGCTTGTTCATCTCAAAGAGAGCTGCTCTGTAATCGGGGAGATCGGGACAATGATTTGTGTAATGCCCGTAAATACCGCATATGGAACAGGAGTGGTTAGTGCGCAAGGATTTGTCGCGAGGCTTAGGGGTTGAATCAACTTGGACAACCGGTATACTGGGGTCATCATCAAGCGTTTGCATGTGTTCCTGTAGTGTCGGTAACTGAGGACATTGGTGAGTTGCATGGCCCAACTCATCGCACAGCGAGCATTTGGGAGGAGCATGAAACACAGGGGGGTTTTTTACTATCTTGGGAGGTGGGACAGCAGTGTAAGGTTGGGGGCCTCTGCCCCTAGTGGGTTTGGTAAGAAGAGGGGGGGGGTCATGGAGGACGACGGGGTAGTGACACCGAGAGGTGATTGACTAGTAGTGACAATGGGTTTCATCAGTTGCAGGATGACATCTAGTGTCGGTGGGGGAACGGGAGGTGAAAGATACCAAACGGGTAATCCTAAGGTTAACCCAGGGAGGCTGAGGGTAGCCATGACCGGGGCGCTAACTACTCCTGAGGGAGGGAAGAGGAAAGGAATGGTATGGATGGGGGTAGCACCAATGTGGCTAGGTACCAAAGGGGGTTTAAGAAATAAGGGCGGTTGATTAGTAGGAGTTCGCATATTATGGGACAGGGTACACAGGTCAGACACATCAGTGGCGGGTGATGGGGGTGGAATAGATTGGAAGGTCGAGGTCATTGGCGCATCTGAGTAAACTCCAGGCCCCGTAGAGGAAACAACTGAAGTTGTGGCACTCGAAACAGGTTTTTCAACCATGGGGAGAACATTTTCGGGTGCCGCGGGGGCATTGGGATCATGGTAGGTGAGTTGGTCAACCTTGACCATGCATCCCTCATGAGGGAACATCATGGTACGAAAAACGGAAGAAGCAACCGCCCGCATGGCATACATGTAGCTACAGCCAAGTAAAAGGTTATAATCAAGTTGTGCATTAATAACCTCGATATTGATGAGGACAGTTTTGCCAGCCAGCTGGATGGGGATGTTAGTTAAGAGGCCTTGTGGTTGAGCCGAACGACCGTCATAGGCTCGCAACGCAGTGGACTGATGGAGAGTGGGGGATCCCATTTTTTGCCAGATGGAGGTGGACATGACACATGTAGAGGCACCTTCATCAATAATGCATCGATGGACGACAAAATTCCGGATGGAAATGGAAACGTGGAATGCTAAAGTGGAAGGCATGCGGGGTTCGGATTGGTCCAAATCAAACGCCATTACATTCGAATCGTTTGGATCGATAGCATCAATGGCTGAGAGTAAAGTCTTGCGCTGCGAAGGGCAGTTTTTTAAGACTTCTAACGCAGACATGGCTACGGGAGATTGGGCTAAGTCATCAACAATGTTGTAGTTTGAAACAGCGCATGCATTGGGGTTATTGTTAATACGGCGAAGTGGGAAACGAGGTTCTTTGGGAGCGCCATCTAGTGGAGGTGGAGGTATACGTAACGCATGATCAGTGGGATGCGTGTTAGTGGATTTATCGATGGGAGGGGCTTCAGGGGTGGAGCCGTATTGGTTTCATCAGGTCTGTAGGTTGACCTCATCAGAGGACATCATTAACAAGTGGTGGGTACCTGAGTCAAGCATGGGTTGATCAGGAGAAGTAATTTGTTGTTGGGTTGGGGCGTTGGCTTGAGGGGGAGCCAATGGTTGGGTGTTCACAATGCCTTGGGTTGGTAAGGGGTTTTGCAGCACCAAAGGTGGCTGCTGAGGTTGTGGGGGGTTGGGTGGTGCTTGAGGAGCCACCTGCTACCGAACTCGCTCCATGTGTGGGAAAAAATGTGTGTAGTGGCCATAGACCCCGCAAATAGAACAAGGATTATTTGTTCGCAGACTGGGGTATTTAGCTTGCTTGGGCTGGTGATCAGGGTTTTGGTTAGCAGGGGCTGCATTATTATTATCGGGGGGATTAGGGGGTTGATTAGCTAGGTCTGTAGGTTGGTTGTTCCCATGATTTCGGCCCCTGCCGAGGTTTTGTTGGCCCTGGTTGCGTTGGTTGTTCTGGTTTTGCTGCGGGTTTTGTTGGGCGTAAACTTGCCCTTGGGCGGCAGGTGGATTCTGAGGTTGCGCAGGCGTTGGAGCAGGCTATGGTGGATGATATGTAGGTGGTGGTTGTGCAAGTGCAGCAACTTGAGGGGGTTGCTGATAGGGCTACGGAGCGGGTTTTGGGTTTGCCGCAGGGGCGGCTTGTGGCGGGTAATAAGCGGGTTGGGCTTATGAAGGCGCAGGAGCTGGTGCAGCCTACTGGTGGTAGTAGGGTTGAGGTGCGACCGGGGGGGCATAAGCAGGAGTCGCATGACCGAAACATTAAGGTCGACATGAGGGTCCATGGGTATGGTGGTGATGTGTCATGGGAGGATACGAGTTGGTGGCTCCAGGCTGTGAGGTAGCCCGCGAGAGGTCAGGGCCAGGGGTAGGATGTGCTATGGAAAATGGTTGAGGATGCGAAGAGACACGGCCAATGATACCGTCGGCAGCGTGGGATGCCCCCGGCGCATCGTGCTGGGAGGAATTGCCGTGAGGGGCGTCAGGTATGATGGTATAGAGATAACCCGACTGGGCATAAATGAGGTCGAATTGTTGGGCCTTAAGGATGGCCTCTTCTTTAGACTGGGGTCTTTCGGATGCCACATCCTTAGCAATGATAGGAAGAAGGGATTTGAGGAACTAATCTAGGAAGATACGGTGGTCTAATTTGATCTTGCATAAGCTACGGCGTCGACGCCACTCATGAATGTGGTCCGTGATGTGGGTAGCCATGTATTGTCTGCAGGATAGAAGGATCTCAACGCCTGCATCATAGCGGACAGGTAACTGGAAGAACTGCAGGAAGGTTGAGGCAAGGGAAGCAAAGGTGTTATGGGTTCCATGGGGTTGCTCGATATACCACTTGGCTGCAGAGCCAGTGAAGGTGCGCTGTAAGAGACGGAGGCGAATAGAGTCATCCACTATGGAGTTGGAGGAACACCATAGATGGAAGGACATAATGTGGTTTTGTGGGTCCTCACTTTCCTTGCCCTCGAACTTAGGGATGTCAGAGGGGAGCTTGGTGGGCATGTGAGGCCACGCAGGGTCGTGTCGGATAGGGTCGTTGGTCAATCTGGCTAGGTCAGGCAGGTTGAGGCTAGCCATGAATGGCAAACTGGAGGAAGGATGTGGCACAGTAGTGGGTTGGACCAAGTTGGGGCCAATGCCCCCAAGTGGAGGGGTAGTGTTAGGGAGGTTGCCCCCAAGTGGGGGAACTAAGGTGGTATGGGATGGACCTGCACCACCCTGGGTAGTGTGAGCCACTGATGGAGTGGGAATAGGTGCCATGAGGGGAACGGTAGAGGGCCCCATGGAGGGCATACCCAAAGCGGGTGTAGTAACTGGTGTAGTGGTGGATGTGCCACCAGCGATCTCTACCAAGACAGGAGTGGAAGTTACGCCAGCGATGGGGCTAGTGGGGGCAGTGTAAATGGGGTTCTCAGACTCTGGCTCAGAATCGGAGGTAAAATAAGGGGCGTCAATATCTAGTGACGGAGTCCTATGCCGCTGACGAGTGAAGTCAAGTGACAAGGCTCGAGGTCTATGATGAGTGGTATCAAGTGAAGATGATCTGTGTCGATGATGGGTGGTGTCAAGTGAACCGTGCTGTGGGGGTTCGTGCCTGAGGCACCAAGAATGTCTTGAAGACTCAATTGTGACAGATGGTGTCAAATCTTTGTGGGTTAAGGTGGGTGAAAAAAAACTCAAAAATCCTAATGCAACTGAGTGTGCAGAAGGAGAGCTCAAAAAATAGGGCACTCAGGCCAACAACCAACTCAAAACACCCAATGTAACAGCTGTGCTACAATAGGTGGAGTGTCAACAGAAATGGTCAGAATACCAACAAGCAACAGGTTTCCTAAAAATAAAAAATGGTGGACTCACTAGACCAAAAGGAGGTAAGGGAGCATGCAAACACCTAACTAAAAGTATTCTGACTCAACTAGACATATCCTCTGCAAGGTGATGAAATCCAAGTCAGACAATATGAATAGGAAAGCCAAGTGGCTATGATATCCCCCTACCGGGAGGGACACCGGGTAGTCAATCCTAGAAGAATGGCAACTAAGATACCCCATTCAAGACACGTCCAGAAAGGTGAATCTGTCGTTTGGTCCTTTTACCGCAATACCCCTATCCAGGGATATCCCGAGAACTGCGAAATGTAGCCCTTCAATTACTGAATGGAGTGCGGTATTCCACTCAGGCCTCCGGAACCAATCTCATGACTTCAACCCTCCTAAGGGAGAGGCCCTCTGGTAAACTGGTGGTGACCGTGCCAAAAAGTACTAGGGGATTTTGGTTCCCTAATTGGACAACTGCTATGTCTCAAGTGTAAGTAACCGAGGGGTGTTATTGGAAGCCTATCCCACCGATCCTACCTAACTACAAAGATTCTTTTGTGTTCCCCAAGTGGGGTTAGAATATTGGTTGAGTTAAGTAGTTTTTAAGGCTCACTTGAATTAGGTGACAGAGTGTGTGCTCGTGAGGTGATGAACCCAAAATAGAAGTGCCACACAAAGGGGCAACCTTCTAACAATAATATTGAATCCACAACTTTAACATGCAAAATTTTCTGAATTAAACTGCGAAAATTTTAAACATATGCTGTAAAAGGGAACAGAAATGGGGTTGCAGAAAAGGCTATAGGGAAGTAGGGCTGCAGGCAGAACAGGTGGCTGTACAGATGCAGAAAATATTGCAGGAAAGAGGCTGGGTTCAAAAATAGTAAAATATGTAGAAAGCAGACCGTGGGTTTGAGGCAAAAGCGAGCGGTCGGACCGTGGGTTTGAAAGAAACAGGCGCGGACAGGTCGCGGCTTTCTGACCGACAGATGCGGTCTGATCACAGGTAAGGGGCTAAAAGTCATGGTTGGGTCGCAGCGAGGGGGCTGGAAGTCGCGGTCGAATCGTAGCAAATGGGCAGAAAGTCGCGGTCGGGATGCAGGAAAATGGCCGACAGGCACAGCCAGATCGCAACAAACAGGCTGAATAGACGTGGTCAGATCGCAGGTAACAGACTTGAATCCGTCGGCAGGGCGCCGAAGGAAGTCTGATAGCCGCGGTCGGGTCACAAGTAAAGGCTTGGAAGACACGGTCGGGACACGAATACAGAGGAAAAAAATGCGATTTACGGCGGCCGAAAGGGACGGCCGAAAGGAAAAAGCTAAATAATTTTTTAAACTGAAAACAGAGATTCAAAAGAAAACCAGCGGAGTCACCAAAACTGTAGCTAGGTTTTTACCCCTAGCTTGTGCAAATGAGCACCTACTACGGAGAAGTGACTCCTTAGTAGCAGTTCAGTAAAATGTAAATGAAAATGCTAAACAAAAAAATGAACTACTCTAAATATATGCATGAAACAAAACAACAAAATGTAAAGAATGGTTTTTATATTGATATTACCTCCAATGTGGAGGTTGGTGAAGCTCTTTGCAGTGATCCAAGATGGTAGCTCCAAGCTCCAACCTGCTCCTTCTCTTTCTCCGATGGTGGAAATGGGACAAAAGGGGCTCTCAATGGTGAAAGTAGCTCAAAGGGTGAGCTAGGGTTTCAAGAGCTGTTTTGGCAGAGTAAGGGTGCTATGATTGTGGATGTGAAATGAGGGGTCTCCATCACCTATTTATAGTTTTTTAGTGGTGGAGTGCTAGCCCATGGTTTTGGAAACCATATGGTTTAGGGAAGCTGTTTAGGGTTTTTTCCTCCTTTTCCTCATTATTTTATATTTTTTCTTCCTTTTTGGGGATTTTTTCTATTTTAGAGGAATTTTGGATATTTCTGGAGGAAAAAAGGGGTTTTTTTGCCTTTCGGAGGCATTTTAGGCCTTTTGGAGGCTTTTTTGATGGTTGTATGGCCTTTTGGAGGCTTTTTAGTGGGATTTTCAGGGTTTTTAAGGGAAATATGGTAGGAAAATGGACAAATGAGCCATGTAGTGGGGTAGATGAGGTCGTGAACACTTTTTGGGTGTTAAATCCTCTCCTAGTTGCATCTCACTGGGCTTCTTCGGCTTCCTATTCGGTGCTACAACTACTTGTTGTGGTCCTGGAGCAATTGGCATTCTCTGAGCTAGGTTAGGCACAGCATGTGAACCAGGGGTTGGAATGGTAGCATGAACATACCCTCTGACATGTTGGTTTCTCGTTCTTTCCATGGGGTCAATCTCTAGTTGTTGCTACTATTGCTCTACCTCGGTTGAATATTTTTCTTCTTCCTCATCAATGGAGCAACCAGAGATAACAGTTGTGTCTGATGCCTCACTTTCACTGGGGATGTTAATTACCATGGACATCGGTGTAATTGAGCAAGTATGGCAGGGTTGAGCTCTGTAATCACATGGCTCTAGGTTTCTTAGGTCTTACTATGTGTAACAGAATTCTTGATGGGGAGGTCGAATATTTATATGGCCCTATACATCTTGCAATTGTCATTTGACGAGATTCCGAGGTCTAATCGATATCTCGGGTTGCTTCTATCGAAAAATTATTAATTAATTTAGGTAACTCGCTTTCTGGGTTGTACCTATCATGCTAGTTATTCTAGTTATGGTAGTTATGATGTGGACGGGTGATGGGACCAAAATGTACGCCACCATGCTCCTTGTACTGCATCAAATTAATGTCACTTAACTATCACAGCTGCCAGGATATTTGTCATAGATTCGTAGTTTAATGCTGGTCATCCTATCATTCCCACTTTTTGCATCCTTTTACTGGTTTTTTCCTTGTCCCATGTGCTAATGGTTTTTTTCTCTATTGCTTTCTTCTGTGCAAGTGACATCTTTTTGCGTGTATTCCTTCTGTGTTGATTTCCTCTTCCGTGCAACATTCTTGGCCCGTGTAGATTCCTTCCATACCCGACGTGTGCTTCCTTTTCCTTGCTTGATTTTTTTTGGTGCCTTGATTATTGTACATTTTTTTGCTTGCACTTATCTCTTGTGCTTTTATGCTGGTTTTGTTGCAGGCCTGCAATAGAGTAGGTTACGTCCTCTAGCCTCTCATCTTTTTCTTTTTTTTTCCATTTTAAACTGGGATGTTATGCATGTCATAGTATGGCTTTAGGTGACTGTCATTCACCATACCCACAACATAGGTACAATCTAACTTCTGGAATTTTACTGTGCTTACATCAGTGATGTGCGTGATCCTAAATGGCCCTAGCCAAGGTGTCTTCAACTTGCTTAAGTGCTTGAATAATTTGTTGTCATATAGTAAGACAATTCATCCTTCTTTGACTGGCTTAACCCTAATATGTTGATCATGTCATGCCTTTTATCACTGCTTACTTGGTTTTGCATCTATTCGTATAGGTATTTTCATCTCCCCTAAGTCTCTCACTATTCCCCTCATTTCTGAGAAGTTGGTAGGGAATAGGTTCTAATACTCATGCAGTAGATCCATGATCTTTGCAACTGCTTCTTTATCCCAATAATCTCTAATATTGGTGAGCTTTGGGTTCTTTGGTGATACGATATGTACTTTCTTGATATTCAAGGGATGGAGGAACTGGTCAGTTGAAGCGCTACTTCCTTCTACTTCTTGTGTGCCCTCTAATTCTGATATGTTGATGTTAGTTGGATCATCACCTGGGTCTTCGGTTAGAATGTACTATTGAATGATTGCGCTGCATTGGTGAGAATCAGCTTCTTTGACAGGGTTCTCAGCAACTATATTCCCCTTTACCATCTGAAGCACAACATCAATTGTAGGGTTCTCCTCAGTAGTTTCAAATCTATGTGCAAACTGCTTAGCGAGTCTTTCACAATCTTGGTTTCCTTGTCATAGATCCACAGAGGTATACCAGGTTTTAGGTGTCATTTCCAATGTGTATATAAAACCCTCATAGGTGGGTAGCTCCCTTGTTTCATTCTCCATCCTTCGCACAGACCTTGTAACTCTTGCACACCTTCTCATAGAGACTTCGTATAATCTATTTTGCCAACCCTCTAAAGCCTCTCTTGAGTCATATGTACATGAACTCGTGCATCTCCCGCATAGGTTTCCATCTATTGTCGGATTGGTATAATCTTCCTGCATAGCTATGATATTGTAGATCTGGTCGAGGTAGTCACCCTATCCCTCATTATAGACAAGATCGATGTATCTTTGTCCCTCTAATGGATCAATGGGTGATACTACCCTCATTTCCTCATCTTCGAATGAGAAAATCCTTTTCTTGAAATTTATGATGGTCTGATTGTCTATGGCCCAATCTATTCCCAGGAGAGTGGGGTATGGGTTCATTTCATCAACAATGTTAATGAATTCAAAGCCTACAAATATGCGCAATTCTTTGACATCAATGGGGACATTGCTCAACCGGCCAATGGGTAGGACCTTCACCTAATTGGCAAGTTGCAACTGGATAGGATACCAGTCCAGGCGTGTCTTGCCCATACTTTCCCAATTTTTTCATGTCGAAATATTGACATCTAAGCCCGGATCCAAGATGATATAATCCATGTCATATTCACCTATCTGTGTAGTCATCCTCAACTCGCATCTAGTTTTAAAGCTTTTCCATACTTGGTTAACTTTTTTTTCAGGTTGCGGCTCTACTGGAATATCTTCTATCATTACTTGTAGTTCTACAATAACATCTTTATATTGCATTAGCATTAAAAAACTTGACAGAAAGGTTCTTAGCTTACTAACCTTTGGTAGAACCTTCTTCTGGAATATGCATTGAAACTATTCAGGAATTTCCCTGACTTCTGCAAAATTCAATGGTACTTTCGGTCTTATGAATTATGATTGTATGTCCCAGAATACTTCTATTTGTTTCTGGATTTTTAGTGGCTCCTTTTTCTGCTTCGCTGGCCTTACTTGTGGCTACGGTTGTTTATCCTAGTCTGCTCCACTCTTCACACCTCCTCGAGTTACGAAAGCGATGTTTAGGTCTTGTGGTTCAGCTGCAATCATCTAAACATTCACATTTGGATTCAGGTTTGGGTTCTGTGAAGGGTTAGGTCCTACAATTGTTCTTTCTTTCTATTTTGTGATCCGTTGAGGACATTGTTCGACATTATGTCCTATTCCTTAGAGTATGAACATGTATTCACAGGATCTAAACAATCTCTAGCATAGTGACTCAGTTTTCCATAGTTATAGCACATAACTTGACCTCTTCCTCTACCAAATCCTCCTCTTCCACCTCTTCCTCTAAAGTTTCTGTGACCCCTTTCCTACGGGTGAGGTTACTGTGGTGGGTACTAGTTCTGCTGGTAGTGTGGCTGATAGGGATTTTGTTGCATGTACGGCTTCTAAGGCACGTACTGCGATTGGTACTAATTAGGTGGGAACTGCGCAGGATGATATGAGTCTTGTTCCTATTCAGCTTGAGCGAATCCTTCATTTCTCATTAAGTAGGTGTCAACAGTCTTTTCTTTTAAGAGCTGATATGCTCTACAATCTTTCTCATCATGTCCTACTGATTTACAAAATTTCAAAATAGGTTTACAGGGGTACTTACAAATTTTTGAAAATATACGCATTCCTTGTCGCAATGGCCTCTTGACTGGCATATGTAACACCATGGTAGCCCATGTCCATTTAACGGGTTGGGTGCACCTGATGTGATGTAGTTTAGGAAGGTTGAACAATTATCCTTAGTGTGTCTGTCCATCCTCCATTTTGTGCACAATAAATTTTCTTGTGATTCTTTACCCTTCTTGATGTCTTGAAGTTGTATCATCAAATTGTCCAACTGCGACTGAATATGCACCATCCCTATGGCACCGTCACCAATGGGCGAGGCCTCTGACTTCATTGTCAGTTCTAGTGCTTCTGTCTACAATTCAATATTATGTGGCATTAATGACCCTCGAATGTGTGGTAACAATGCATCAATAAACCACTCTTTATGTTGCACATCAGACATTTGGAGGCTGACCTTAGCCATCAGTGTTTTAAACAATTAGTCAAAATCCCATACCATTTTCGCTAGTGCTTGTTTGATTTCTTTAATCTCGGTAATACATCGTGACTCCAGTTTAGGTTTCCTAAACTCAGATATCTATGCAGCTTGAATCTCTTCAAGGGTCTTCCGCACTGTTTCGATTGGTGCAACATAGAAATTCATGAACCAATCCAGCGTGTGACACGTCAAAGTTGTGATCATCTGCACCTTCTTTATATCCACATTATGGACTAAATGCACCATCCAAACAGCTTCATAGAGGAACCAATGTTGTTATGTGTCTTCCATTTCATTTCAAGTGAATGTGGGTAATTGGACATCTGTTGCAGCCATTGAGTTGGTGTCGAGGTTTTCTGGGACAAGATTCAAAGGTGGTGTACCTTCTCATGCACTAGTTACAGGGATAGCTCTATCTGTATTAGAATTCCTTTATGGGGATGCAACTCTAGATCTTATCTCTGCTGATATTGCTCATGTTCTATAGTCATGTCCTGACCTCGATGTCTCCTTAGAATCCTCAGAATCTTTTGGTCCTTCTAAAATCGGGATATAGTCCTCCTCTTCGTCACAATACCCTTAATCTTTGCATGATCAAATTTCATGTTTGCTCTCCTCGAACAAGCTAGGATTCCATCGTCCCCTTTCGATTTTTCTTCTCTTCCCTGATCTTAATATTCTTCCACTCCTTAGGACTCCAACTTCTAATTCAGGTTCTATGCTTCCTGGGAAAATTTCAATTGACCCTTTCCCATCTTCTCAATAGGTCTTCTATGACATAGCTTCCTTCTTAGGCACGCAACTCAACTACTCATCTGCAAAATACCCTTCTCATAGGAAAGAATTTTTATCCATGTACTGATACATAACAAGTATCTTCTTCAGTGTCCTTGGAAAAAATTTCTTTCAGCTTCACTATTTGAGGTCATAGTTTCTACTACAAACTCAGTAATATATCCTTTCAATATACTGTCAACCCAAAAATCAACTACTCTAGAAATGGTGTTACTTACACTGGTTACCTCATGAACCAACTGATCAATCCACTTGATAGCCTCTCCTCTAAAAGTTTGTCTACTTAGTCCCCAATATTGACAACCATTCATGTAGTAAAATTGGAAACTCAACAAAGAACATCTCGTGAATATTAGAACATATATATTCATCTATCCAGTTCTCTGTGCTCAGCCATGTCTGTGCGCTTTCTTCTTCCCCAAATGCTAGTGTTTTAGAATCCAACTAATTTTCTATCTCGTTCTTCATCGCATGCCACAACATTTCCCTCCTTTTGATCAATAAGGTACCACCAACAGAACCATTTGTTGGCCACTTTTCCTAACCCATGCGACCCAGGTTCTATGCAGCCCATCAACCCAACTAACACCTGAGATATCTCTTCGATGGGTAATCGTCAGAACCATGTTTCCACGATTGTCGATGGATTATAGTCCCTTGGTGCACGACCAAGGTAGTCGACGGTGGAGTCAGTCTTGCGTGACTGAGAAGAACAATATGTCAGTGCATGCAACCCATCCTTGTTCTCGACCTAACAACTAGCACAACTTGTGCAGCGTAGCTGACTT
The DNA here is from genome assembly GCA_001517045.1 of Pseudotsuga menziesii. Lineage (NCBI taxonomy): Eukaryota > Viridiplantae > Streptophyta > Pinopsida > Pinales > Pinaceae > Pseudotsuga > Pseudotsuga menziesii. The sequence continues at coordinate 192,053 of LPNX010676140.1, forward strand.
GTACTAACATACCGTCTGCGAGTTACGTCATGACTTAAGAAATTAACACACAGGATGATATATATATATATATATATATATATATAGATATAGATATTTCAACGACGCTTCCCAAAACATTCATCTACTGATTACAATATAACATCAGGAATTTAATCAATATTTCATCATCACATAGTAAGAAAATAACAACCATTCACATAAAAATTCACAACATTAATCATCCATTCAAACACAAGATATAACGTGGAAACCATTTGGGAAAAACCACCAAGGTTCTCTTCACTTGGCATAAGAAAAGGATATAACACCTTGCAGTCTACAGGATGCAGACTGTGAGGACCCTGCAGCAAATAATTAATCAAAATACACGATATAGCAGCAAAACTCAAAATCACTTTTATATTAATCGCAGGCCACTTCGAGGGGGAAACCTCCTTTGAGCAAGCTCAATACAAAATAACTTCACAGCGCCTTCCTTGGCCTCAACGCACACTTATATACTAAAAAAAGGCGCCAATACTATGGGTCAAAACCATGGGCCAATATAAACTATGGATCAACAAATACTACAGGCGGCTTACAAAGCATATGCCCCCAACAACAATAACACAAACTATGGATCAACAATTACTATGGGATGACTTACAAAGCATATGCATCCAACAACAATATACTAACACGGTAAAGAGAAGGATTGACATGGGTTCCTAACATCCCCTCCCCCTTAGAAAAAGCTTTGTCCTCAAAGCTTTAGATGTGGAAATTGTCGTTGAATCTGAAGGAGTGGTTCCCACGTAGCATCCTCGGGCTACATTTCGTGCCATTGAATTAAGACCTCTGTGATAGAGCGAGAGCGAAGCTGATAAGTGCACTTATTGAGGACAGCCTCCGGCTCCAAAAAGATGGATCCTTCATTATCCAGTCCTGGTAAAATAGTTTGGCCTTTGATGTTGGTGCCAAGAAATTTCTTCAGACAAGAGACATGAAATACTGGATGAATGCGAGAAGAAGGCGGAAGTTCCAATTTATAAGCAACAAACCCAATCTTCTGAAGAATCCTATATGGACCATAGAACTTTGGAGCGAGCTTATGATGCCCTTTGAGTTTTAGTGAGGATTGCTTGTAAGGATGGAGACGAAGAAAAACCATATCACCGGCTTCAAAAGTGCACTCAGAATAGTGCTAATCAGCTTGTTGCTTCATGCAATTTCTTGCCATGTGAATATTTTCGCGCAAAATGCGAAGAACCTCATCGCGGTTTCGAAGGACCGCGTCAACTGCCTGAACTAGAGAACTGCTGGGGGTGTAAGGAAGAAGAAATGGCGGTGCCTGACCATAAACTGCTTCATATGGAGTCATTTTAGTGGTAATGTGGTAACATGTATTGTACCACCATTCAGCGAGAGGGAGCCACTTTGCCCACTGATGTTGTTGCTCAGAGGAGAAGCAACGAAGATAAGTTTCCAAGAATTTATTGATCATTTCAGTCTGACCATCCGTTTGGGGGTGATAACCTGAACTCATCTTCAGTTTGGTGCCAGTGTGGTGAAAGAGTTCTGTCCAAAAATGACTGGTGAAAGTCAAATCACGATCCGAGACAATGGAAGAAGGCATTCCATGAAGATGAAAGATCTGGTCCAGGAAAATTTGAGCAATGGAGGAGGCTGTATAGGGATGGTTGAGAGCACAAAAATGACTATATTTGGAGAGGCGATCAACCACAACCAAAATCACAGTCTTCCCAGTCAACCCCAAAAAACCACGAAGGCTCTTGAGTGTCTGAGGAGGCGGCCAATTGTTCATGGCAGCGATTTTGGCAGGATCCACATGAACCCCTTGTGCTGAGATAGTGTGCCCGAGATACTCAACTTCCTTTTGGCCAAAAACACATTTAGAATTTTTGGCATGGAGATGATGATTAGAGAAAAGTTGCATTACAAGAGCCAGATGCTGGAGATGTTCAGCCCATGTTTTACTGTAGCTGAGGATATCATCAAAAAATACCAGAATGAATTTCCGCAAATAGGGTCGGAATATTTTATTCATCAAGGCCTGTAATGTGGAAGGAGCATTAGTGAGACCAAAGGGCATGACCAAAAACTCATAGTGGCCATCATGTGTGCGGAAAGCTGTTTTAGGGATATCATCCTCATGAACCCGAATTTGATGATACCCAGAGCAAAGATCCAACTTGGAGAAAAATTGAGCACCATGAAGCTCATCAAGAAGCTCATCAACAACATGAATTGGAAACTTATCCTTGATGGTGAGGTGATTAAGTGCTCGGAATTCAATGCATAGGCACCATGACCCATCTTTTTTGCGGACAAGAAGAACTAGTGAAGAAAAGGAACTTGTGCTTAGGCGAATAATACCTTGCTTCAGTAAGTCCCTAACGAGGAATTCAATCTCTGTTTTTTGGTGAAATGGGTAGCGATAGGGCCTAATGTTGGGAGGAATGCTTCCAGGAAGGAGCTGAATACGATGGTCCTCTAGTCATGAAGGTGGAAGTCCCATTGGTTCAGCAAAAACACCTGTATATCGATCTAGAATTTGTTGGAGATCCAAAGGAGTAGTGGGGGCCGCTAATGGTTGCATTTGAATGGAATGGAGCTGAGCGATGACACCATGGGAACTATTCTTAAGGAGTTTTTCCATGCAATGTGAACTGATGATGCTGAGAGACCCTGGTTTTAATCCTTTCAATGTGTGTTTGTGTCCATCGGGGGAGAACTGCATCCAAAGTTCAACAAAATCCCATAATATGGGGCTAAGTGTGCGCAGCCATTAAGCGCCCAAAACCACATCACATCTGCCTAAGGTCAAGGCAAACATGTCAGAGAGGAGGTTATAATATCCCATAGAGATACGCACATTACGACACTTCCCTTTGCAAGGTAAGGTGCCCCCATTGGCAACCATGACTTCAAAGTTGGAGCAAGGATGGATAAAACAATCATCTTGTTTGGCGATCCGTGGCTCAATGCAATTATGAGTGCTGCCAGAATCAATGAGTATGGTAAGAGGAAGCTTCTTGAAGTAACCGCATACCCACATTGTTTGGGGGGTAGTTACTCCAGCTAAAGCATGGAGGGATATCTCGGGCTGGTCGTCCTGAGATGGAGGGTCAGTAGGCGGCTCCTGAATGTCAACTGGAGCATCCATTGGATCGGGAGCTTCTTCACTAATTTCAGAGGCAGGTGGAGAATCCACATCCAAGAGATAGATCTTTTGTTGAACACATCGATGTCCCCGAGTGAATTTCTCATCAGAATTATAACAAAGCCCTTTTTCTCTGTGTGCCTGCATCTTTGGTTCAGACAAATGCTTGATTGGAGGTGAGCGAGGAGCTGGCAGAATGGGAGGTCGTTGAGAACCCATATTTCAGAAGGGAACAAAAGAGGATTTGGAGCGCTTTTGGGCTGCCATCTTGTCTTCTTCCAACTTAGCCAACCCCAGGGCTTCCATCATTGTGTTGGGACTGAACATTTTGACCTCAAAGCAAATTGCATCCTTTAGACCACTAATAAAACAACTCCGGTAGAAGTCATCAGGTAATCCTTCAGTGTGATTAGCTAGTTTCTCAAATTCAGTTTGATACTCTTTCACAGTGCTAGTTTGGAGAAGTTTAGTGAGAGCTCCTGTGAAGTCATCAAAAGCACTAGGACCAAATCGTTGCAAAAGGAGCGGGCAAAAATCAGGCCATTTTGGCTCTTCATGAGCCTTGATGTACCAACGATACCATTGAAGAGCTTCCTGTTCCAAATGAAAGGAGGCAAGTGGAACTTTGTTGACATCAAAAGTATTATGAAGACTGAAATACTGTTCTACATGATAGATCCATCCAGTCGGATCAGTACCATTGAAGCAAGGAAAATCTAGCTTCGGACCACGAAAATTGCTGGAAGAAGAGAACCCATTATCTGATGAAGACTCGTACTGTCATCTAGTGTTCATAGCTGAATGCTCAAGATGAAGACCGAGAAATGTTTCATCCAGTTCCTAGAGTTTGGATTGAATGGATGCAAGTGCTTCCTCCATGGCTTTTGCTCCTGTGCGGGTGACAACCATAACCAAGAGGGTTTTTTTTTTTTTTCAAGGGGAAGTGGGTAGAAAAACAAAAACAGAAACTATTTCAGTAGAGGAAAATATGGATTTGGGAAAAAATTGGAAGGGTAATTTGGGTTTGAGTAAGTGTTGGACACTGTCGAAAGGACAGGGAAGCAAAAAATAGGGATTTTAGTAGAGGGGTGAAAGAATGAGAAAATTTGGTAGAGAGGGACAAAGAAGCAGAATGAGGAAAGGAATACGATGGCAAAATTTAAAGGCGTTTGGGTGAAAATCAAAGGAGTTATGGAAAACCCTAAAAATAGACAAATGTGGGATTTCGGGTCTTGGGAAGTGGAATTTGGGATAGGGTCTTCAGGAATGAAATATGCAGAATAGAATTGCAGAGGTGTCAGTGAAGTTTCAGGGAAAACAGAGTTGAAACCAAGGAGATATGGCCGAAAAACAGAATTTTTTTTATTTTTTATGAAGGGATCTACAACGGCGCGAAAGTGATCGAAAACAGTGGAATCTGTAATGGAACGGAAGTGATCAGCAACAAATGGATCCACAATGGCATGGAACTGACCGGCAACAGTTCTGGACAGAGGAAATCTGCGATTGTGCAATTGAAAATAGATATGGACCCCAGGTATGTGCGGCTTCCTATCGGTTCAAGGGAATCACTAGGCCACCAATGCTATCTGACGGCTTGCGTATTGGGGCAGTACCCCTCACTCCACAACTCAGGTAAAACTGATAACCGCTTGGACACAAACGACAACTCTTGGTTTACCTCACGGGTGGGAACTGGTCAATCAGGTAGGGGTCGTTGCCATTTTCGCTAGCAGGTCCTCTCAATGGGATAGCTACTTCAGGGTTCCTGTGGTACTCCTCACAATGAGTTTTAGGGCTTATGCCCAAGTACTTCCCACAGTTAAGTGGATAGGGATTATTCCCAGATCCAAACCTGCAACAGAAGCGAAAAAAAATTTGGGCAGAAATTTCACCCAATGAGCCCAAGAAAGTGCTTTGATACCAGATGTGACGACCCTGTAGCAAATAATTAATCAAAATACACGATATAGTAGCAGAACTCAAAATCACTTTTATATTAATCGCAGGCCACTTCGAGGGGGAAACCTCCTTTGAGCAAGCTCAATACAAAATAACTTCACGGTGCCTTCCTTGGCCTCAACACACACTTATATACTAAAAATAGGCGCCAATACTATGGGTCAAAACCATGGGCCAATATAAACTATGGATCGACAAATACTACATGCGGATTACAAAGCATATGCGCCTAAAAACAATAACACAAACTATGGATCAACAATTACTATGGGACGACTTAAAAAGCATATGCGTCCAACAACAATATACTAACATGATAAAGAGAAGGATTGACATGGGTTCCTAACACAGACTGATCTTATGATATGTCTTTATGACTCAGACTTCTGGTTCTCATGCTCTCTGGTTTGTTCTTCTACCCTACTTCTACTCCTATTAGTCTGCGCACACAACAACCAGATCTGCAGTGCAACAGCTTCTTATCGCTACCAGACTCTTCCTCTAATCTCTACAAAATCATAGCGAATGGTTTCCTTCACTATGGATCACCAATGAATCTCCAAAACAATGAATATTACCAACCATTGATTTCCCTCTGACAATTGAAAATCCAACCTTATTACTATCGAAAAACCAACCCTCTCTCTATTGAATCCCTTCTATTTATACTATTTTGCATGACCACGCAGGGCCAACTACATACAGGAAGTCTGTTAACTGTCATCATCAGCCTACAGCTGTGGTGGTTACAAATTGGCAGGAGGCACTATCGCTCTGAGTTACAAATATTCCCTCGTACATGTGTTGCTACAGGATTACGCCGCCTTAAACTACCACGAACTGCACCTGTCATTTTTCGGTCATTATTACCTGCACACTCATGTGCTCGCCTTTCCTTTGTTGCGCGCCTCTCCCTTATGCTTGTGCTGGTCTTTTGCTTCTTTTACGACCTTCCTTTATTTCTATCACATGCATGGTGCACCTTCTTTTTCTTGTGCACGAACTTCTTCCTTGTGCTCCTTTCCCAAGCCAACACATTCCATTCAACGCGCCCTATACTACTGAAAACATATCTTCCAACAAGGTATAGAGAAATAAGAGAAACACATGAAAATAGTGAATGATGCAATGTAGCAGATACTAGAATCTAAAAAAGGATCCTCATAGTAGAATATCATCAGAAGTACTTTCATATTTTCTATTATATTTCCTAAAGTACAAAATCCTATTAATCTCAATGATTGGAGACCATAAGAGAAAATAGTGGACTTCAAGAAATTTGGAAAAATAGAAAAATTGGATTTTCATAGACAAGATAGTGACATGATATGTGCAGAGGTGGTGAAATGAACTAAAATAGAAAATAAATTGAATGTAGATCTAGATAAATTTGAATAATTGTGGAAAGTTGAAAAATGGACAATGCAAGCCAAGTAAGTCACCATTAAAGAACTAGAAGACGAGATATTAGCCATAGGGGCTAATAAAGTAGACGATTCCTAGGATAGATCACTGTTGCAACAAAAGAACAATGAAATAAAACATCTGAGAAAGAAATTAAACATTCCTACCAGCCAGCTAGTTCAAGCAATTGAACTACAACAAGTGGAAACAAAAGAAAAACATATTTATGCAAGAATGGTGTAGTACAAAAATCTAGTTGAGGAAATTGAAAGGCATATAAATTAGCTTCAAATGCATATATTATCTATGAAGTTGTAGAATATGGTCATCACCTCCCAGGGTACAACAAGAAGGTCATCTAGCAATAAACGAATATCAAAGTATAAAGGAGCCAAAAAAGCAAGTTGTAGAAAGATAAGTGATTTTTCTAATGGAGGAAGATACTCCAACTCAATAGTCCTCTCATCCATCAACTTAAGAGCTAGCCGACAAAGATAAATATATCAAATAATTGTAGGATGAGGAGAGTAAAAACGATGAAAGTATTTTTGAGTTAGAAAGCGAAATTAGTAAAAAGGAGGATGACATTAAATACCTAGAGTTTGATGTGAATGAGCGTAAAAGTAAAATCACCAAGATCAATTTGGATTTTAATGGGGGGGCACCTATTCGGAGTAGAAAATGAATCCTTTTGGTATATAATATCCCAGTTATTCATGAGAAAATGGTGCCACTATGAACTGATCTAAGCTGAGTTTGGGACATATAAATATACCCAGAAGGAGGCAAAGAGGGTTGAAATATATTTAGGGTCCATACCTAAGCAAGCTAAACATTCGATTTATTATTTGAATAGAAAAAACAAAATGAATATAGAAGAGATACAAATCACAAATGGGACAAAACTAATGAAAGTGGCCACGAAATAATGAAATAGAATATGTTAAAGAGAATCCAAAACAATAGAATATACTTAGTTGATGATCTATCTACTTTGAAGAGCATTCTAAATGAGGTCACAAAATTGAGATTTCCTCATCCCTTGGATGGAAATGGAGAATTTTTTTGTAAGGAAGAGTACCAATAAAAGTTGATACAAAAGAGAGACAAAGTACATCAAGTTGATGCATTAAAAGGGGTAATAACTGGAGAACAAGTTATTGAAAGGATGAATTGTGAGTCCAAATCCTAATATAGTTAAAACATTTATTGAAGGAGCTTGGACCCATTTCATATGAAAGTAATACAAATGTTGAGATATCCCTTTAGGCCTTGAAAGATCATTACATTCCAATGGAAAAAGATTGACAATCAATTTCTAAATATCATAAAATAATATTGTAACCTCTAAGGTAAGCTATAGGGTATACCTATGAATAATTACAAGGGAAGGTCATTGGGCCACAATCTTCTCAAGTTCCAAGGCATTTTGTAGGTCATCCCACACCTCTATGCTTCATGCTTCTAGAAGATAAGTTAACATCCAAATTAGGCATGAGATGACAGGGTAAGCAGGGATACCTCTAGCTACTAGCTAATAGGTCAATCCATTGGACATCTAGTTGTACAACCCATTATATAGATGAGAGGAAAAGCATCTCATACTAGAGGAGAAAAGAGAGGAGAATGTAAGAAAATTTAAAAGAGTAAAATGCTACTAGGTAGGTACAAGGATAATTTGAAAGTGATTGATCTAAAAGATAGTTACAAAGAATTTCAAGTCCAACAAATTCAATTATCCTTGAGATACCTACATAATTTAACATGAAGTCATTATTAGCGGTTGCAAATTTTTAGAACCCTCTAGGGATTCTTGAGTTGGTGAAATCTTTTGGATGTAATATATTTTTGTGAGATAAAGATTGGAAATTAATTGCAGAGATCTTTTCTTCCTCTAGAAAGTTTCTTGCTTTCATGTATTTCCACTCTTATTCTAGTCCATGTAAATCTTTTATGAGATGATAATAAATCTTTCAACATCTAGTTCAATCCTATTTCTGTTGTCAATGGAGATAATGATTAATGTTAATATGTTAACATAGATTTAATTTTTCCTTTGATCTTTGGTCTAGTTTCAGGATGTGTATGTGAATAGCTATGTATGAAGCTTTCATTTGTTGTTGTTTAGGTGTATGTCATGATGCCAAAATTCATATAAATTCATGACATGATCACAATGTTTGTTACAAGCTGTTGAATTCTTTAAATAAAGATCAGTATTTTATTGTCCATTAAATATGAGATAAGTGTCCCGTAAGAACCTCTCATGTTTTCAAATGTTTACATCTATTAAGTTCAAATCCATTCATATTAAAATAACTATATTTATCTATAAAATTCCTCTAAAATGATGTTATCTATTCATTTAATACAGTTCATAATTATTTAAGTCACATATATATTCAAAAAACAAGAAAATTAATATAATTTTTCACATAGATTTAGCTATAATATATTTAAAGTTTGAGTCTCATAATGCCTTGGCCTATATTATCCTTCATCCTAGTATTCCTTAGGAACTAACTTCAAAATATGATCATTGTTTGGGGCAAAGGATTAGTGTTAGGGTACACAGGGTACTCCCAAAAGACCAAACACCTTCAGCAGCCGCTTCACACAAATAGATCACAGATCAACACACCAATGTTGTCACGTGGTTAAAACCCTTGAGAGGGAAACAGTCCATGGCCCCAGCCAAATAGCTACTTGGAGCAATTTATTATGCAAAAGAAAGAAAGTTACATATGAGCTTCTCATAATCGATCAACTAGCCAAGGACCCTCTATGCTCTTTAAATAGAGATCATAGACCAATTGGGTGTTAATCCATGGATCAATGGTAGGTATGATCTAAGAGAAGTTGAACCGTTGGATCACTCTATGTCTAGAACATATCGTAACCTTCGGATTAGAATATTTACAAATGCATACTAATGCATACTAAAGAAACACACTTTTACCTAACGGATATATTACACAAGTTGATCTTAACTAACTCCTAAGTGTCTAAATATCCTAACATCCCCCCTTAATAACAACTTGGGATAGGATTGAAGGATTTACAAAAGTGACACTATTAGGAGAAGGAAGGAGGCATTAGAGCCTATTCCCCCTTAACGACACATTCCTGAACTCCTAACATAGACCAAAGTTTAGAAAACTTCGCTTCTGTAAGAGACTTGGTGCAGATGTATGCAACTTGATCATCTGTAGGGAAATATAGAACTTCAATAACACTATCATGAACAAGATTTCTGATGAAGTGCATGTGTAGCTCAATGTGTTTTCTATGCTGATGTAGAACTGGATCTTTGGCAAGCTTGATGGCACTTTGATTGTCGCACCGAAGTGGAGTAGGCTACTACTGCTCGAATCCAAACTCTGAAAGGATCTGTCGAAGCCATAAAGCTTCTTGACTGGCATTAACTGCGGCTCGATATTTTGCTTCTGCTGAAGAAAGAGATAGTGCTTGTTGTTTATTACAAGCCCAAGTGATAGGTACATATCCCAGACTGAAAACATAACCTACAGTAGACTTTCGATCATCAGGATCACCGGCCCAATCTGAATCAGTGAAACCAACCAACAAAGGTTTCCTCCTTGTACTATAATGAATCCCAAACTGAATTCTACCTTGAATATATCAAAGTATTCTTTTTGCTGCTTTCGAGTGACTTTCATGAGGAGTTTGCATATAATGGGCAACACGACCAACGTCAAAGGAAAGGTCGGGACAGGAATGAGTCAAGTATAAAATACTACCAAGAAGCTGATGATACAAGGTGGCATCTACTTCAGGGGAAGTACAAGTGGCAAAAAGTTTGACTCCAGACTGGAAGGGAGAAGGGGCTGGTTTACAATCTTCCATGTGGAAGAAATGAAGAAGGTCACAAGCATACTTAGACTGGGAAAGAAAGATTCCTTCTTTTGTTTGCAATACTTGGAGACCAAGAAAATAATGCAAATGTCCTAAGTCTGACATTTCAAAATTTTGCTTAAGACTGGATTTCACATGGGTTATAAGTTTAGGGTCACTACCAGTAAGGATAAGATCATCAACATAAAGAACAAGTATGATGAGATGGTTTCCTACTTTCTTGTTATAGACATTGGGGTTAGAATGGCATCTAGAAAAACCAGTGTCAAGGAGAAAGCTATCCATTTTGGCATACCAAGCTCTAGGATATTGCTTAAGGCCATATAAGGATTTCTTAAGGAGACAAACAAGGCTAGAGTTATTCTAAACATATCCAGGAGGTTGTTCCATGTAAATTTCCTCATGTAAATCACCATGTATGAAGGCAGACTTGGCATCCATTTGATGGAATTCCCAGTTATGTAAGGCTGCAAGGGAAAGAAAAAGGCGGATGGAGTTCATTTTTGCTACAAGGGAAAAGGTTTCATTATAGTAAATCCCTTCAAATTGGGAAAAACCTTTGGCAACTAACCTTGCCTTAAGTCTTTCAACACTTCCATTTGATGCATACTTAGTTCTGTAGACCCATTTACATTTTACAAGTTTTCTTCCTTTTGGAAGAGGAACAAGATACCAAGTATCGTTCACCATTAAGGAACGATATTCTTCATCCATAGCTGCATCCCAATCTGGATTTCCTGAAGCTTCTGCAAAAGTTTCTGGATCATGATTCTCAGAAACTTGAGCCAAAAGAGAAGAGGCTCACTAAACTGAGAACGTGTTTGACATTGATCTCTAGTATCACCGTCAAGATCACCAGCTGCTTCACATGTTGAATGGACCCATCCAGGAAGTATTGGTGCTGGTGCAATTGGCTGAACATGAGTAGGTGGAGGTGGATTTTCATCCTCACTGTCATCATTAGAAACTAGAGTTTGAAACCTATCAGGGAAGCTGGAAGAAGAAGAAGAAGAAGGCACAATCGCTGAATCAGGCTCGCAGGCCAAAGATGGCACACCCACCAAGTTAGGCTCGCAGGCCAAGAGATTTTCATCAAATTTAACATCTCTTCTAATGATTATATCATGAGAATGTGGCTGAAGAAGTCCATAACCTTTTACATATTTAGAATATCCAACAAATATACACTTTTCACTTTTAGGCTGCAATGCTTTCCGTTTTTCATCCGGAATGTGAGCCCATGCTTCACAACCAAACACACAAAAGTGACTTACATCTAGTTTAATTTTACTCCATGCTTCTTTCAGTGTTATACCCTGTAAAACTTTAGTGGGTGTGCGATTAACAATGTAATTTGCACAATTTATGGCCTCAGCCCAATATTGAAGACTTAGTCCTTTAGATTGGATCATACAATTAGCCATTTCTTTTAAAGTGTGTTTCTTCCGTTTAGCTACACCATTTTGTTGTGGTGTATATGGAATAGTGTGATGTTGTTGGATTCCTTGTTTAGTTCAAAAAGTAGCAAACTTGTTGTTAACATATTCTCCTCCATTGTCAGATCTTAACTTAATAATTTGATGACCAGATTGTTTTTCAACAAGGGCCTTGTAGGCCAAGAACATGTTAAATACTTCACTCTTAAGTTTTAGGAAGTAAACCCAAGTGCATCTGGGGTAGTCATCAATGAAATTTAATAAATATTTGAAACCAGAAAAGGAAACAGATGGAAGAGGGCCACACAAGTCACTATGCACAAGCTCCAAGGGAACTGAGGCGTGCCAAGAGGCACGTTTGTCAAAACTGTCCCGATGATGTTTTTCAAGTACACAACTGGAACAAACACCATCCTTGCAAGATACCAGTGGAAGACCAGTCACCATATTGTCTTTACATAGTTGTTGCAATGAGTGATAATTTAAGTGACCAAATTGCTCATGCCAAAGTTTGCTCAAGTTATCACTATGAGCAACAAAAACAGAATGAAAAGGTGATGACCCAAAGTTGTTAAATTTGTACAACCTGGTAATATCATCAATAGTTCTAGTAGCAAGGATATTTTGAGGATTTTTAAAATCCTTGATTACAACTTGGTGAGGTGTAAACGTCACAGTTTTACCTTCACCTGAATAAGTAATTTGATAGACTGATAACAAATTGCAGGAAATTTTTGGAACACATAGTACATCACTGAAATGACCATTTTCTACTGGAATTTTTCTAGGTCCTACAACACTTAGATATCTATCATCACCAACAAATATTTGTTTGGTGTTACATTCATGCATAGTAGAAAAGATGGCTTGATCCTTAGCCATATGATAAGATGCTCCAGAATCAATGAGCCATTCATTTGAAGAAGAAGAAGAAGAAGATGCAGCATAAGAGTAACCAGAAGCACAAAGTGCATGTCCATGAGAGTTATATTCTAAAGACGAATCTAGGCTAATGTGGTGCTTCTTCATTGCTGCTTCCAAGGATGCCATCTTCTTAAAACATTTAGATTTGTCGTGATTATCTTGCCCACAAAAATTGCAATGACGCTCAGTCTTCTTTCCTTTTTGCTTGGATCCTTTGTCATTTTTTAAAGGAGGAGCTGAGTGAGAGGGTTTGGGACCCTTGTTGTTTGGCTTATTATTACAAAAATTTTGTTTCTTGGGAGGCTTGGACTTTTCTTTTTGTTGGGACAATAAGGCTTTCCTAGATGTATCTGGATTGTTAATTATTCCAAGATGAATGAGCTTATCTTGCTCTCTAATTAAGGAATCACAAAAGGATTCAAGGCTAGGCTCTTGATAGCTAGCTCCAATCAAGGATTCTTTCATGGAGTAGAATGTAGATACAAAAACAGAATATGCAGGTCCAAGTTTTGAAAGAATATGATAAATACATTGTTTGTCTTCTTTCTTAATCTTTGATTTGGCACATAATAGTCTAAGAGTTTTATACTTAGATAAATAGTCTTGAATGCATGAAAAATCATTTGGATTCAAGGAAAGCAACTCATTCTCAAGTTGATGACCCTGAATTTCATTGTGTTTACCAAACAGAGATTCCAACTTTTCCCAAGCGATATTAGGTTCATCAATTCCAGATATGTGGAACCGCAAATCAGTAGAGATCAACATCCCAATCAATCCACGAGCTTCATCACATCGATTTTCTCATTTAATTTCCTTATCATCATCAATGGGTTCTGTTTCTTTCCTTGAGGTTATCCTCAAAAGTCCGCTATTTCGTAGAACATCCTCCATACGAGATTTCCATTAGAAATAGTTAGAACTTGTAAGTATAATATCACAAGGGGTGTCCATACTGTAAAATAATGGCTAAAAGGATAGAAACTAACTATCTGGATGCAAAGAGCTCGAAAAAATATGCGGTTTAAAAAAAAACAGCACTTAAAACTGATTCCAGATGATGAAGTTATGCTTGATCAAAGAAAATGTTGAAGATGTCCCCAATAGTGACGTGGCGGATATTAACTTGACCAACTAAAAAAAAGAATCCCCCTCTTCCCAATATCAACCATTGACAATCACTTTTACAATAAAGTTGCTTTGAAGTGAATCACTTTTGTAGAATAAGTGATGTTCACTTTTACAATAATGTGACTTTTAAATAGTGTGGCAATAAATTAAAAGACTTAAGTGACTCACTTTTATTTTATTTTATTTATGTGAGATGCACTTTTACAATAAAGTAACTTGAAAATAGAAATTGCATGCACTAAAAAGTAGCTTGATAAGACTTGAACTCAAGACTTATCAAGGTGTAAAGCAACTTTGGACCAAGTGAGCTAAGTTTAAAAGGTACGTAAAAGTATGGAAAGAGGAAGGGGGCTTTTTTCTTTTTTTGCTCTTCTCTCTCGTTTTTTGTGCTTGCTTTATTTTCCTGCAAATCACAAAACAAATGAAAAACAAAAACAAAAACAAAATTTCCACACAATGGGGTTAGATCTTGGTTAGCTTACCCAAAAAGTCTACGTTTTCAGGTTTTCTCACTATTTCTGATTTGTCGTGATCGCACAAGGTGCATGGCAAAGAGCATACGTAGCCAAGAAGTCAAGGAAAAAAAACTTTCCCTTACTATTTCTAGTTCACCGTGATCGCGCAAGGTGCACTACAAAAATCATACGCAGTCAGGGAAAACAACAGTCCGAGACTAAACATAAAATATCTAATAATAAACTGATAAAATATGAGAGATTAAAAATAAATAGATCTGTCACTGTAACATTATACCTTCAGATTTGTCGAAATGGGTGTTTCGAGAGCAAACGAAAACGGTTTTCAGTGAAACGAAAACCATTTCCCAATGGAAACGACACTCCAGATGCAATGGAAATGGTGCTTTGAACACAATGGAATAGCTCCCATAGGCCACAAATGCATAGAAAATCGAAAAACAAAAACCCTTTCAAACTTTCAGCAACAACAGTTCCAAATCTTGATCAAAACCGAAAGTGGCTCTTCATAAAAGCTCTGATACCATGTTTGGGTACACAGGGTACTCCCAAAAGACTGAACACCTTCAGCAACCACTTCACACAAATATATCACAGATCAACACGCCGATGTTTGTCACATGGTCAAAACCCTCGAGAGGGAAACAGTCCACGGCCCCAACCAAATAGCTACTTGGAGCAATTTATTATGCAAAAGAAAGAAAGTTACATATGAGCTTCTCATAATCAATCAACTAGACAAGGACCCTCTATGCTCTTTAAATAGAGATCATAGACTAATCAGGTGTTAAGCCACGGATCAATGGTAGGTATGATCTAAGAGAAGTTGAACCGTCGGATCACTCTATAGCTAGAACATATCATGACCATTGGATTAGAATATTTACAAATGCATACTAATGCATACTAAAGAAACACACTTTTACCTAATGGATATATTACACAAGTTGATCTTAACTAACTCCTAAGTGTCTAAATATCCTAACAATTAGAAAGTATTTTCCTCGAGCATGACAAAGTGGAGTTAAGATCTCAAGGATCAAACAAATCGGTTGAATTTTTCATCCGAGGACTCCCCTAAAGCAAGTTGGATTTGGATAGTAGGAATAACAAATATAATCCATAGTCAAGAGAATTTTGGAGCCTTCCAAATTCAAGAAATAATATGATAGATCTATGTACTACTCAAATTTTTTAGGAAAAAGGTATTCCTTGTGTATATTCGTGTTTAATATCTCATTCTTTTCAAAATTAAGAAAGTGTATAATATTTAAATAATCATGGAAATCCTCATAAAACTCCAAGAACTCATTTAAATCAAGGCTTAGAGCCTTATTTTTATTCCTTATCACCATTTGCAATAACTTCTATATTTCCACAAGACGAAGTTCCTCCTTAGAGTACTCCTACCACACCTCAAGTCAAGAATATTATCATACAACACTTAATGGTCAGAAGAGTAGGAGAAGGTCTACATCCACCCGCAACCATAAATCTATGGGTAGCTTCCTCGTATGGTCCATTAAATTTTCCAAATAACCTTCATGACCCACCTGAGAGCTACTTCAATATCTTGCCAAAATATGATGAAGAGAAAGATACAACATCTGAAGAATGCAAGGCTATGTTTCAGGATTTTACTAATAAAATTTACTTAGAACATGATGGAGTTTTCATGAGATTGTTTGTCCAAAACTTTGAAGGATAGGTTAGGAAGTGGTTCAAATCCTTGCTATTAAAATTTTAAATTCGTGGCCTACCTTAGAAGATGCATTCATGTAGAAATGGGGTGAAAATACGGATCACCTATATTATCTTAGAAAATATATTTCCTTAAGGAAGAAATATTGAGAAAAAGACAAGGAATTCAATTGAATATTTAACAAGATAAACAATAAAATTCTTGAATACATTAAACCTTCACAAGTAGCTATTAAGGTCACATATGGATGGTCCTTTGAGTCAAAATTTACCATGATCCTAAGGGAGATAAGGTCTAGAACCTTGTTAAGTATGAAGGAAGATTCCATTGATTTGGAAGGTAATATAATAGCTTCAGGGAGGTTAAGGTATAAGAATGATGTGAACAAGAAGAATCCTAAATATGAGGCTATTAAATCTTGTAATTAAGGATAAATATTCATAAGACACTAAGATTGAAGAAATGACAAGGATACTAAGAGGCATCTCAAACAATCTTACTAGACTTGGGGTTGAAGGTAATAATGTAAATAGAATCCCCCAAGGATTAGGTCAAAGAAATTCAAATCAGTACAAGAGACCTTTCAACCCACATATTATAAACAAAGAAAGAAGGAATAAAGATCCTTCTCTATAGCCTCATGTTAGAGAGAATAATAATAATAATAATAGTAATAGTATGTTTGTATATTAACCTCAAGATGAGGAGTACATAGAACCCCTTGAAGATATTTTATGGATGCATGATGATAATGACACAATTCACCTAATACAATAACATTATCAAAAGTATTTAACATGAGATATATATGAAAGTAATAAAGAAATAAAAATAAAATACAATCTTAGTCCTAGGATTTATGTATCAAATTAGAGACAATATTCTCCTCAAATGATTGTCCTTTTTAATCAAAGAAATGATGTATTTCATGAGGTCCAAAATGATTCGAGGAACCCTGTTGCTCCTAAAAATAAGAATCCTAAGCCTATGAACCCTAATGCACAGATTAATGTTGAACCTCCACAATAGAGAAAATAAAATCCCGAGAAGAGAGAACAAGAAAAATCCTTTGTTCCTTTTTATATTAAACACAAGTTGACCAAAATAAAGATTCCAATACCTCTATTCGAGTTGGCAGAAAATCATGTTTATCATAAAGAAATTAAGAAACCCCTAAACCCCACTCAATCAACCATGCTACTGATACCTTCAATATGGAAAATTAAAATCATGTATTTCAGTAGGACTTATTTTTTATTTATAAATTTTTTATTTTAATTAAATATTTAATTATAAATTCTTAATATAAAACCTTTTACCTTGTTCTTAACTTTTAACAATTTAGGTTTCAAATAAAATTTTCAATAAATTATAAATTATATTTATAATTGACTAAAATTATAATTATAATTTATTATTGTAAAACTAAAAATTTCTTGTTTGAACCTTTTCTTTTGCCCTTGGACCTTGTAAAACTTTTAACCTTTTCCCCCTTTTTGAACTTTGGTTAGCCCTTAAACTTATAACTTTATAAAAACTTTATAAATTTTTAAAAATTAATTTTTTTTTAAATTTAACCCTTTAAATTAAAATTTTAACACTTTAATATAATCATTAAGAACAAAGGTTAAATATTAATATTAACCTTTGGTTAAAAACCCTAAAATTTATAAACTTTTAATAAAATTGATTATTAATTAAAATTAATTATAAACTACCTCTATTAACCTAGAACCGACTTCTTCTAGTTTTTTCCAGAAAAATGAGTATGAATACCTTTTGGGCATCCCTTCTCTCACCATAAGCTTCAAGTTCTCCTGATGATGATCCCAGAGTAGGGTTCGAAACGTCGAGATCTTCAACTCTCCAACGCAGCTTCCTTTTTGCCTCAATCTCCGACTGTGTAATGACTACTTTTAAAAAGATAAATGTATCAAATAATTAGAGGATGATGTGAGTAAAAAAGATGAATGTATTTTTGAGTTAGAGGGAGAGATTAGTAAAAGGGAGGATGACATTGAATACCTAGATTTTGATGTGAATGAGCATAAAATTCAAATCACCAAGATCAATTTGGATTTTAGGGGAGGGCACCTATTCGGAAGAGAAAATGAAACCTTGTGGTATATAATATCCTATTTTATCATGAGAAAATGGTACCACTATGAACCGATCCAAGATGAGTTTGGGACATATCAATATACCTTGGAGGAGGAAAAGAGGGCTTAAATATATTTAGGGTCCATGCCTAAGCAAGCTAAACATGTTATTGATTATTTGAATAGAAAAACAAAAGGAATCTAGAAGAGATACAAATCACAAATGGGACACAACTAGTCAAAGTGACTAGGAAATAATGAAATAGAATATGTTAAAGAGAATAAAAAAATAGAATATCCTTAGTTGATGATATAACTACTTTGAAGAGCACTCTCAATGAGGTCACAAAATTATGATTTCCTCATCCCTTGGATGGAAATGGAGAAAGTTTCTCCAAGGAATATTACCAATAAAAGTTGATACAAAAGAGAAATGAAGTACATAAAGTTGATGCATTAAAAGGGGTAATAACTAGAGAACAAGTTATTTATAGGATCAATTGTCAGTTCCAAATCCTAATATAGTTAAAACAATTATTAAAGGATCTTGGACCCTTTTCATATTAAAGTAATACAGTTGTTGAGATATCCCTTGAGTCCTTGAAAGATCATTACATTCCACTAGAAAACAGTTGGCAATAAATGTCTAAATATTATAAAATAATATTGTACGCTCAAAGGTAAGATATAGGGTAGACCTCGTATGCATTACAGGGAAGCTCATTGGACCACAATCTTCTCAAGTTCCAAGGAAGTTTGCAAGTCATCCCACTCCTCTATGCTTCATGATGCATCAAATTATAGGGTAAGCAGGGATACCTCTAGATACTAGATAGTAGGTAAATCCATTGGGAATTTAGTTGTACAACCCATTATATAAATGAGATGAAAATCATATCATACTAGAGGGAAAAAGAAAGGAGAATTTCATAAAATTTAAGAGAGTAAAATGCTACTAGGTAGGTACAAGGATCATTTGAAAGTGATTGATCTAAAAGATAGTTACAAAGTAGTTCAATTCCAACAAATTCAGTTATCCTTGAGAGACCTATATAATGTAACATGAAGTCATTATTAGAGGCTGAAAAGTTTTATAACCCTCTATGGATTCTTGAGTTGGTGAAATATTTTAGATGTAATATATTTTGTGAGATAAATATTGGAGAGTAATTGCAGAGATCTTTTCTTCCTCTAGAAATTTTCCCTCCTTCATGTATTTCCACTCTTATTCTAGTCCATGTAACTCTTTCATGAGATGATAATCAAGATTTGAAGATCTATTTTAACCCTATTTCTGTTGTCAATAGAGATAATGTTGAATGTGAAATAGTCAACATAGATTTAATTTTTTCCTTTGACCTTTCATCCAGTTTCAGGATGTGTATGTGAATAGCTATGTATGAAGTTTTCATTTGCTATTTTTTAGGTGTATGTCATGATTCCAAAATTCATATAAATTCATGACATAATCACAATGTTTGTTACAAGCTATTGAATTCTTTAAATAAAGCTCAGTATTTTATTCTCCATTAAATATCAGATTAGTGTCCTATAAGAACCTCCGACGTTTTCAAATTTTTACATCTATTAACTTCACATACATTCAAATTCAAATCACTATAATTCTCTACAAAATTCCTCTAAAATGATGTTATCTATTAAAATGTAGTTCATAATGCTTTAAGTCATAGATATAATAAAAAAAAAGCAAATTAATACCATTTTTCACACAGATTTAGCTCTAATATCTTTAACGTTTGAGCCTAATAATGCTCTGGCATATATTATCCTTCATCCTAGTATGCCTCGGGGACTAACTTGAAAATGTGATCATTGTTGGGGCAGAGGATTAGAAAGTATTTTCCTCAGGCATGAAAAAGTGGAGTTATGATCCCAAGGATCAAACAAATCGGTTGAATTTTTCACTCGAGGACTCCCCTAAATCAAGTTGAATTTGATAGCAAGAATAACAAAGATAATCCATAGTCAACAAAATTTTGAAGCCTCCCTAATTCAAGAGAGAACTAGAGAGATATATGTACTACTCAAACCTTTTAGGAGAAAGGTATTCCTCGTGTATATTCTCCTTTAATATCTCAATCTTTTCAAAATCAAGAAAGTATAGAAGATTTAAATAATAATGGAAATCCTCATAAAACTCTAAGAACTCATTTAAATCCAGGATTAGAGCCTTAGTTTTATTCCTTGTCAACATTTACAATAACTTCTAGATTTCCACAAGACAACATTCCTCCTTAGAGTACTCCTACCACACCTCAGGTTAGGAATAGTATCATACAACACCTTATGGTTAGAAGAGTAGGGAGAGGTATACATCCACTCGCAGCCATAATTCTATGGGTAGCTTCTTGGTATGGTCCATTAAATTTTCCAAATAACCTTCATGACCCACCTAAGAGATACTTAAATATCTAGCCAAAATATGATGAAGAGAAAGATACAACATATGAAGAATGCATGGCTATGTTTCAGGATTTTACTAGTAAACTTTACTTAGAACATGATGGTGTGTTCATGAGATTGTTTGTCCAAAACTTATAAGGATAGGTTAGGAATTGGTTCAAATCCTTGTTGGTAAATTATTTAAATTCTTGGCCTACCTTAGAAGATGCACCCCTATGGAAATGGGGTGAAAATAAGGATCACCTATACTATCTTACAAAATATGTTTCCTTAAGGAAGAAGGACAGAGAAAAAGACGATGAATTTAATTAAATATTTAACCAGATATACAATAGAATTCCGCAATACATTAAACTTTCACAAGTAGTTATTAAGGTCACATATGCATGGTCCTTTGAGTCAAAATTTACCATGATTCTAAGGGAGAGGAGGTCTAGAACCTTGTTAAGTATGAAGGAATATGCCATTGATTTGGAAGGTAATATCATAGCTTCAGGGAGTTTAAGGTATAAGCATGATTTGAACAAGAAGAATCCTAAATATGAGGCTATTAAATCTTGTAATTAAGGATAAAGATTCATAAGACACTAAGATTGAAAAAATGTCAAGGATACTAAGAGGCCTCTCAAACAAGATTACTAGACTTGGGGTTGAAGGTATTAATGTAAATAGAATACCCCAAGGATTAGGTCAAATAAATTCAAATCAGTACAGGAGACCTTTCAACCTTCACATTATAAACAAAGAAAGAAGGAATGAAGATCCTCCACTGCATCCTCCTGTTAGAGAGAATAATAATAATAATAATAATAATAATAGTAATAGTAATAATAATAATAATATTAATAGTAATAATAGTAATAATAATAGTAATTGTAATAATAATATGTTTGTAGGTATACCTGAAGATGAGGAGTACATAGAACCACCTGAATATATTTTATCAATGCATGATGATAATGACACAATTCACCTAATACACTAATATTATCAAAAATATTTAACAGGAGAGATACATGAAAGTAATCAAGAAATAAAAATAAAATACAATATTAGTCCTAGGATTTATGTATCAAATTAGAGACAATATTCTCCTCAAATGAATGCCATTTTTAATAAAAGATATTATGGAGTTTATGAGTTCCAAAATGATTCTAGGAACCGCACTACTCCTCAAAATAATAATCCTAAGCCTATGAACCCTAATAAACAAAATAAAGTTGAACCTCCACAACCTACAAAAGCAAATCCTGAGAAGAGAGAACAAGAAAAATCCTCTGTTCCTTTTTATATTGAACATGAGTTGACCAAAATAAATCTTCCAATACCTCTGTCTGAGTTGCCTGAAAATCATGTTTATCATAAAGAATTTAAGAAAACCCTAAACATCACTCAATCAAATATGGCTACTGATACCTTCAATATGGAAAATGAAAATCATGTATTTTAGTAGGGCTTATGGTAGAGGAATAAATTATGAGCACACATTCCTTTTTTACATAAATCTAAGCATACATGGAAAGTTATTGCATAACTCTATGTTAGACTCATGAGCCTCCTATAATTTTATGTCAAAGTAATTATGGAAAAATTATGATTATATATTACCAAATCATACCATGATTTGTATATTTTTGGCTCTAGGAAGATGAAATGTATGGGTAGAATTAAATATTTGGTAGTCACCTTAGATTAGTTTCATGCAAAAAGTATCACGATGGATGTAGTAGTAGGAGATGTTCCTACAAGATATGGGATGTTGTTGTCAAGGAAATGGGATTAGAAAATGGGAGGAACCATGCAAATGGACGTGAAGTATGCTACGGTACCTTTCTTTGCAAGACAAACCAGAAGATTGTCAAGAGAGGTCAGCTTTCCCTATGTGATTAGTGATGAAAATAGTCCCGTAAACTATCATGTCTATGCCTTAGAAGAATATATGGGATGATACATATTGGATATAGATGATGTATATGAAGAAGTTCTCTCCAAATAGGTGACTATTAAAAGTGACCCCTCATGCCAAGATCATATTTGGAGGATGTATCTTTTATGGATCATCAACAAACAAGATTATGATTATTAATTTTATCGCCATATTAGGAAGAAATTATTGTGTCTTTCAAACTAAATTTTGAGACCACTAACAATGTTGTTGAGTATGAAGCTCTCATATTTGGATTAGAGGATGCTATTCCAATATGGGGGTTACACATATTTCAGTTTGTGGAGACTCAAAATTAATAGTGTAGTAGATAATAAATATTTACCAAACTAAACACCCATAGATGACAACATATAGAAATTAATCGTGGGGTTTAATAGAAAATTTATTTCATAATTTTTATATCATTGTTTTCCCAAGGTAATTAAATCAAAAGGAAGATTCCTTTGTTGTAGAAATAAGTAATTTTAAACCTCCGATTGGACCTAGGATGAAGAATGAAGTAGAAATGATATGAAATCCTTCTGTCCCTGATAATATAAAATAGTAGAAATTTTTTGAAGACGACCAAAATTACAATTGGTTCTTGGAAATGATTAATGAATTCACAACGAGTTATATTAGATCAATATCAGGATCAAGATGAAAATGTAGACTTCCAAGAAGAGAAAAAAGAATATCCAATGTTCAGAATCAAAGTGGATAAACACAGTATATTTGTAGTGTTTATTTTCGGAAATTTTATTAAAATGACCAATTTTTCACTTTTTTCCCTATTTCAACCTTTGACTAGGTTTGATGTCTAGGTCTCCAAATTGTCCAAAATGCTCCAAAATATTCACAGAAGGTATATGAATGATATTAATACGCTAATATGATGTTAAAGGATGATTTATGACCCTCCAATAACTTCTTCATACTTTTTTAATATTTTGGCCAAAGTATGAGTCTTTACTAGAAAATTGGGGTTCCAATTCCCTTGGGTAAATGTTGGAAATGGCTTCTCAAATGCTCCCAAACCCACTCAAATTTATGAACAGGGTAGGAGGATGTTTAAGGTAAATCTTTAATGTCTCATATGCATAAATATTCAATTTATATAGGATTTTATGACCCTCTCCCAAACAGCTACAAAATCACTAATTCGACCCTTGGGGAAATGGTACCAAATCTTCTCCAAATACAATTAAACTGAGTAAAATGAATTCAAATGCTTAGGTTATGAGAATAAAAATTGAAATACTCATACATTAAATTCCATTCATCATAAATATATCATAGATACATTCTTCCATTTGAAATAATCAACATTACCATGGCATGCATCAATATAGTGGGGAAATAGTCATTGTTTGCTCATTAATAGTCACTTTTACATACAACCCTTTGGTATTTCGACCTGATATTTTATGAGAATTAATAAAATAGTATATTAATATTATTACAATTATAAATTTTCCATTATAATCTCTCCCAAATAGTACAATATCTCACCCAAAGCGCAATATCAATAGAGTGGGGAAATGGTCATTGTTTGCTCATTAAAAATCACTTTCACATACAACCATTTGGTATTTCTACCTGATAATTTATGAATATAAATAAAATATTATATTAAGAGTATTAAAATCATAAATTTACGATGATAATCTCTCCCAAAGAGTACAATATCTCACCCAACGCGCAATCCCTCCATGAGCAAGAATATGCAAGAAAAACTGGGAATGGTTGAGAGAATGGGATGCACTAGAATAAACCATGAGATTTCCTGTAGCTTAAACCTTAAAAAAATCCATTAAATACCTGAATGGTCTCTCCAAACACCAACTTGGATGAGAATATTTCAGCCTTGAAATTGGCTAAGGCAAGAAACTAGTCATCCACTAGCTCTCTCTCTTCACAAATGGAAATTACTCAAATGATAAAAATATCCCTTAATTATTTTTTCTTGAAATTCATAAAGTTTACTATCTCTCTACTGGTCTAATTCCTTCCAATATATTCATTCCAACTCTAGTTGGGAAGAGATTCCAACGAATGACACTTGAACAACAATTCCTAGTCTCCCGCTTCCACCAAATCAACTGTGGAAGAATATTAGCTACCCTAACTCCATTGAGCGCCCTCATGGAGATATTTTTATCCCTGACATGTAATATATGTCCCTTCAGATCTTATTTGTGTCATAGGTTTCATAGAATCTTCATCATTGTTGTCATAGAGCTAGGGAATCTAGTCCAAGTGTCTCACTAGCTCCAAAATGACTCTTCCTCTTCCATGTAAGTTATATTTCCTTCCAAATTCAACCTATGAAAATTATTTCAAAGTGTA
The DNA here is from genome assembly GCA_001517045.1 of Pseudotsuga menziesii. Classification (NCBI taxonomy): domain Eukaryota; kingdom Viridiplantae; phylum Streptophyta; class Pinopsida; order Pinales; family Pinaceae; genus Pseudotsuga; species Pseudotsuga menziesii. The sequence continues at coordinate 216,929 of LPNX010676140.1, forward strand.
TTATCCTTATAACTCATCCAATAACATTTAGGATTCCCATGGATTCAAAATTGCAAGAGGAGGATTCTATGTGGCACATAAATTCTAGCTTGTGTGGGCCCCATGATCTCCATATGTCTCCATTCTCCATTTCCACTTCAATTTTATATTGTATTTATTTAATTATATCCATTATTAAATATTTATTCCCTTATAATGTCTTAACAACATCTATTACCTCCATTATTAAAATTCTAAATGTATCCATCCAACCTAGGAAACTAGTAGGCTTGATGGAATTGTCCTGCTATACAATTATTTAAAATGGGGACATTACAATCCTCCCTAGACAATATTTATTATACTCAATAAATTTCATATTTTTATTCTGCAAAATATTCATATTCCCAAGTGGAATCCTCATTTGGTACTCCTTCCCTTGAACCAAGTTCTCTCTTATGGTTTTGCTCATTGATTTTCTTTAGCTGCAACTTGAGTCGTGGCACTCATGTACTGCAATTTTGTGTTCCCAAATGTAAAGATATGTGGATTATTCATATTTATATATCATATAACATCACCAATAACACCAAAAGGATTAGTAAAATCCATAAAAACCAAATTTGTGCAAATAATCTTTACCTGCATATTTTGGAAACCTTTTCTGAACTTTCACCCTTTTTGCTTTTGTATAATTCTTTGAAGTTGGTGTTGAGTTACCAAAATTTGAGTTTCTTAATATTCCAATAAAAATTTAGAGAGGAACCACCATACTTTTTGCTGCACTACTCTGATTACAATCATCTTCTCAAGTGGTGAATCAATCTCCAATGCTACTTTTTGCCCCAAAAATTTAAACCAATGAGAACAAAAATGATCCCAGGTTCCCATATGATCTTGATATATGCATGGTGTGAAATTTCTATGATGAAATGCCATGAAAACCAAGCATGTGAAAATTGAATCCATCTCTCAAATGGTATCCCACATAGGAAACTCGAACACTACTCTACAAATATGAATTCAAGCAACTGAAGCTTGGTTTTATTTATAAAAACAACGATCAAATTGCTACTCCAAGTGAGATGAAACCAAGCAATGTGAGGATCCAATTAATTGCATTTCACTCTTCCAAACATCATGATTAAAAAATATATATCATGAAAGTACATAATAAAATCATACAAATGTACATCAAGAAGGTACCTCATCAAAGAATCATGAAAGTGCTTGTACATCCAAGTAAGTATATCACCATGTGGCCCATACACACAAGAATCAAGTATTATACTATATCTTCCCCAATTACATAGGTGAGGAACCCATGTCCCATAATTCTTCTCCAAAAATATATAAAGTGCATCAATATAATAATCCATGTGTTCTTTCATCCAAGAAGTGAATGAAGAACCTCCACCAAAATCTAAAACAAATAAGGAGCAAAGAAAACATGAAGACTTCAAGTGTCTCAAAGAAGTCTCATCAATAACCTCATGAATATGTATATCATCATGAAATAATAGAGTATCTTACTGCCAACAATAATTTTCTTCAATCATATATATCTTCACCCAAGTGTGGGATGAAGCTCCTCCAACATCAAATGGACTAGGAAAGGAGCAAGGAAAATCATGAGTCTCCAAGTGAATCAAGTGAATACCATAGGTGCATCCATGTACATGTGCATCATAATAATGTAAAAAGGGATGCTACTTCAAATGTAAATAATAGGTTTCTATAATCATGTCATCATCAAAAGGAGAGATATAAAGTCCATACTCTTCATGTGGCACCATAAAAAAGAAACCTTTCACCCATAGTTCATTAGGATAAATGCTGAAAATTTTGGAAGTGTAGGATGTAGGAGAAAGAACCAACTCACCCAAATTATCAGAAATTGCAAAATTGTCATCATGTGAAGGTTACATAGAGGTGGATTATGCACCTCCCTTAAAAATGCAAAACTTTCCTCATGGGTTGGTTCCAAGGTAGTGGAATCATGCATTTCTCCAAAAAGTGTGTAACCATTTTCAAGAGGAAACTCAAGTTCCTCTTCCACCACAAAAAGTGATTGGATCTCATCAATATGATATTCAAACAAATCAAGAACCTATAATTTTCCATGTCTCTCATGATCCCTCATGTCATGAGAATCCTCCAAGCAATCTACCATATTACAATTCGAAACATAAGAGGAAGAACAAGTATCTTGCAACCTCTCAAGAAGTTACTCAGTTTGATTTTTGAGATTATGAATGTCTTCATTATTATTCAAGTATTAATCATGTAACCATTCATTAATATCAACCAAGTTATTTCTCTAAAAAATAAAAGACATGAAATTACCTTCAATGTTGCACATTGCTCTTTGAATCTTCTCCATGTCTTCAAGGAAGAAGGGATCCTTCAATGAAGAAATTTTCCAACAAGAATTTGACACTAATGAAGGATGGTTCATGGGGGTGAACCAAATACCTTTCAATGAAGTATGGTTCATGGAGGTGAACCTCCTCTTCTTATTTATTCTTGATTTTATCAACTTCTTGAAGCTCAAGTGGTGATGGGGAAGTTGAACTTGGTTCTTCATTAGCTGCTACAAGGTATTCATCTTTATGCTCATGAGAAATTTGGCTTGCAACAAAATTTTCAAATATGATATCTATGTCACCAACATAGGTTTGTGAGCACCCATAAGTATATTCTCTTTGATTTTCACAAACCCCATCAACTAGGATTGTGATCTTGTCTTCATCTTCCTCTTTATGTTCTTCTCTGCAATCACCTTGAGATAATTGATGCTCCACTTCATGATTATATGTTTCTTCCTTTAATTTCATATCTAAGGTCTTTTCATATCCTTTAGAACAACATTTCTTCCACATATTCCATGTGATGTCCGTAAAAGTGTTTATAACTTCATCATTTAAAGTCAGGATAAATCTTTGCTCTTTTCACAAGTAGGATGATTTTTATTTAATGAGTTCAAATTTTCCTTCTCTTCCTAAATAAGTACTTTAAAATATATTATTGGAAATAATAGCTCTCGTGAATATCCCCTCTCAAATTTTGATACTCCTGGAAGCATGCTTCAATATCTATGGTTGTAGTTTCTTCTTTCGTTGATCGAGGAGGAAGGAAACTAGGCATAATGGGTCTATTGTAAAGCCAAGAAATGTCTGCAGCTTTTTCTTCAATTTATGATATTAATACATAGGTACCAATGCCGTTATTGGATACCACTATAATTTCAGGTTTCAGAAATTTTATTTAAATGACCAATTTTTTTATTTTTTTCCCTATTTCGACCTTTGACTAGTATTGATGTCTAGGTCTCCAAATTGGCCCAAATACTCCCAAATATGAAACGAAGGTATATTAATGATACTAATACTTGAATATTATGTTCAGGGGTGATTTATGAACCTCCAATAACTTCTAAAAAATTCTTTAATATTCTGGCAAAAGTAGGAGTCTTTACTAGCAAATTGGGGATCCAATTCCCCCTGGGTAAATGCTGGAAATGGCTTCTCAAATGCTCCCAAAACCACTAGAATTTATGAAAATAGGTAGAGGATTTTTAAGGGACATTTTTAAGGTATGATATCCATCATTATTCAATTTATACAGGCTGTTATGACCCTCTCCCAAATAGCTACAAAATCACTAATTCGACCCTTGGGGAAATGGCACCAAATCTTCTCCAAATACAATTAAATTGAGTAAAATGACTTGAAAAGCTTAAGCGTTGAACATGAAACTTGTAATAATGATAAATTATAGTTCATTCATCATAAATATGTCAAAGATACATTCTTCCATTTGAAATAATCATCATTAACATGACATACATCAATATAGTGGGGAAATAGTCATTGTTTGCTCAGTAATAGTCACTTTTACATACAACCCTTTGGTATTTTGACTTGATACTTTATGAGAATGAATAACATATTATATTAAGCGTATTAAAATCAAAAATTTTCCATGATAATATCTCCCAAAGAGTACAGTAGATCACCTAAAGTGCAATATCAATAGAGTGGGGAAATGGTCATTGTTTGCTCATTAAAAATCACTTTCACATACAACCATTTGATATTTCGACCTGATAATTTCTGAAGATGAAAAAAAATTTTATATTAAGCTTATTAAAATCTGAAATGTACCATTATAATCTCTCCCAAAGAGTACAATATCTCACCCAAAGCGCAATCTCTCCATGAGCAAGAATATGCAAGAAAACCTAGGAATGGTTGAGAGAATGGGTTGCACTAGAATAAACCACAAGATTCCCTGTAGATTACACTTGAAAATGAAAAATCCATGAAATAACTGAATGGAATCTCCAAAAACCAACTTGTATTGGAATATTTCACCCCCGAAATTGGCTAAGGCAAGAAACTAGTCATCCACTAGCTCTCTCTCTTCAGAATTGGAAATTTCTCAAATGATCAAGGTTTATAAGGTTTAAAAGCTCTCTATGTGTCTAATTCCTTCCAATAGATGCATTCCAACTCTATTTGGGAAGAGATTCCAAAGAATGTCACTTGTACAACAATTCCTAGTCTACCACTTCCACCAAGTCACATGTGAAAGCATCTTAGCTGCCCTAACTCCCTTGACCACCATATTGGATATAGTTTTATCCCTGAAATGTCATATATTTCATATTTCAGCCTTCATATCTTATTTGTGTCATATTTTTCATCGCATCTTCATCATTGTTGTCATAGAGCTAGGGAATCTAGTTCAAGTGTCTCACTAGCTCAAAAATGACTCTTCCTCTCCCATGTAAGTTACATTTCTTTCCAAATTTGACCTATGATACATATGGGAAAGTTTATCAGCCTTATAACTCATCCAAGAACATTTAGGGTTCCCATGGATTCAAAATTACAAGAGGAGGATGCCATGTGGAACAGAAATTCTAGCTTGTGTGGGCCCCATAATCTCCATATGTCTCCATGCTCCATTGCCTCTTCAATTTTCTCTTGTGTTTATTTAATTATATCCATTATTAAATATTTATTCCCTTCTAATATTTTAACATCATCTATTAGATCCCTTATTAAAATTCCAAATGTATCCATCCAACTTAGGAAACTAGTAGGATTGATGGAATTGTCCTGCTATGCAATTATTTAAAATGGGGACATTACAATATTACAATTGAATATAAGTTTATTCCTAAGTGTTTGGTCCCAGTGGAAAGGATTTTTTATAGGAATGACATTCAGGGATTATTTTAAGGAACCATGCTTATTTAAAAGTGTATAAATGTTGGCAAATATTACCAATTCTTAAAATGCCAACTATAAAATGATTGGCGATATTTTTCAAAAAATATTTTAATTTCCAAGGATTTTATATCGTTTATATAATAATTTGGTGATTTTTAGGGTGAAAATTTTACTTCATCAAAATTGGGCGAAACAGGGCTTCAAAAAATGCAAAATGGCAAATCTTTTTTGGGAGAAAAACATGGAAAAATAGCACACTGGGCTAAAATTCGCCCCTAAAATTATCCCTGATGACATTCCTATTAATCCTATAGTTAAATAAAAATAGGAGGATGTGGATTATATAAACATAGGTTCAACATAAGAGCCACAAAATATCAAGATATCCAAACTGCTGCTTGCTGAAGTGAAAAACATGTACCTAAAATTGTTTAAAAAGTACATAGATGTTATTATATGGAAGAATACAGATCTAATAACCTATGATACCTCCATTATTAAACATAATATACCTCTGAAGCTTGAATTGAAACCCTTTAAACAAAATTTGAATCAAACCAACACTATTTTTCTTCCCATAATAGAAAGGGAAGTAAGGAAACTTAGTAGATGCAAAAATAATTATTCCTTTGAGTTATTCAGAGTGGCAAGCAAACTTGGTGCTAGTAAAAAAAATGGAGAAATAATATGGTGTGTTAATTTCACAAGCCTCAACATATTCTCTTTAAAAGATAATTACCCCTTGGAAAAAATTGATCGGATTTTACAGAAATGGTAGGGGAAAACAAGATATATATGATGAATAGTTTCTCAGGTTATAGTCATGTTTCCATGAGAAAAGAAGATAGAGTGAATAACTATTTTACAACTCCATGGGGTACATTTATGTATGATAATATTCCTTTTAGATTAATGAATGTAGGGGAAACATTTCAATGATCCATGGACGTATCCTTTGTGGGAGAAAGGGACAAGTTTATAGTGCTTTATGCTAATGACATGACTATTTTCCAAGAATAATGAAGAATAGATCTCTCGCTTAAATAAAACATTCAATAAATGTAGAAGGTATGGATTCTCCCTAAATCCAAATAAGTCTCATTTTTCTATGCAAGAAGGGAAGTTGTTGGGAAACATTGTTTATAAAGATGTATTAAGGATAGATCCATAAAGGGTGGAAACCATATAGTCAATAGAATCTTAGGAATAAAAGGAAGTAGAATCATTCATGGGGAAAATAAACTTCCTTAGAAGATTCATTTCAAATATATATATAGACTTCATATATTTGGAGGATGGACACATAGACATGTTGAATGCCTCCATGGTTGAATACAAACATGTTCCTGCACTCCAATAAAATTTGCATTTTAGCCTCACATAAAATCGTTGTATATTAAAATAATATTTTTATAATATTATAATTACGTTGATAATTTTTTATTAATTTTATTATATATATTTTAAATTATGTATATATATATTCAAATGTGGTTCACAAACCCCCCAGCGGGGCTGCTACGTTCAGATGAATAAACCATAGGGAGGGCCACCCGAAGGGGCCTCACCCAATTCCCTCTAATTACAAAGCTAACCCAATGAGGACACCAAGTGAGACCCTTATATAATAATGTATATCCACCCACAGATTTGACCACGAAATCTTTTGCTCACAACTTAAAGCACCCAACCACTTGAGCTATCATGCCGGTATATATATATATATATATATATATATGTGTGTGTGTGTGTGTGTGTGTGTGTGTGTGTATACATACATACATATACATATACATATACATATACATATATATATATATATATATATATATACATGTATATATTTGATTTCAAATAATTTTTCTATAATATTATCATTATGCTTATGATTTTTTTTGTTAAATAGTTTTTAAATAAAAATATTCATATCATTAAGTTAATCATATTATAATATTATTGATTTAAATCTTAATTCCAATTGAAATCTTACTCCATAAATCCATCTTAAAAGATAAAAAAGAATTTGATTATTTCATTGGATCATATATATATGAAATTGAGGATTTTTGTCTTAGTTTCATACAGAAACCTCTTCCCAATTAAATAAAACTGCAAATACTCCAAAATAGAATACTTCTAGACCCAAGGAAAATCAATATCCTCTTGGATAACCAATGTTAAATTTATATGGGAGTGTCGTTTAATTTATTTTAAGATTTTAAATACGAAATGAAGAGAATCTACTCTAATTTTCGACTAATTTTGATCTTGTATGGATATAAAATAAGATTAATTTGGTCTGGAAGAATCTATGTTCACTAAACTTGGAATACTTTAAGCATAAGAAAATATTTGCACATGATTTATCCAAACAATAAGACTGTTATTTTACCATATTTTACAATTCATGTATTAAAAATCGCATCCAAATAGCTTTAAAACATAATAGAGAGCATTTATTATGATTGTTAAAAATATTTTATGGAGTTTAATTTATTAAGCTTATAGAGAACACGAGTTCTCTATGGCTATGTGTGTAGTTACATGATAAAATTGGTAGATTCTAAGCATTGCACTGACTATTGGACTATCAATATTTTACGTTATTTGTTACATTGATCTCTTGACTGGGTTTCCTTTTACGTGTTTTTCCTTCCCCATTACTATTTCGTTGGGTCTCCCACTATCCAACGCTATAGATGAATCAGTCTCCCTCACAATCATACTGAGATCATTACTAACATTATACTATATTTTATTTATCATCTTGTTTTCTTATACTAAGATGCATTAGGGATCTTGTTGTTACAAATTTACAATATGATATAAATGGAGTGTTAAAAATGGGTTGATAAAATGGATACCTACAATATCTAGTGAAACTAGGGGTTTTCTTAATTGCGAAGGTATATTGTGAGGGGGGTTCAATAATACAATTTTGGGAAGTATTTTCCATTATTTAGTGAAATTAGGGACATTCTTTAATATCATACGAATGGATGTGCTATGTAACAAGTTCACTGAGTGACCCCCCCACGAAGTGAAGGGAGAAGAGGAAAATGGATTGCCAAAATACAAGAGCATGACCTAGAAATCAAGCCTACTAAATTAGTAAAGGGTCAAGGACTAGAAAAATTGCTAGATGAATCAAATTTTGAAGCATTAGATCTAAATCTAGTGGCTAAACTAACAGAGGAAGAAAACATAAAATGCATAGAGGATTCTTTAATCAGTGCATAGAAAATAAATCCAAAATTTGAAGAATCTGCATGTTATAAGGATATTGTTTATTTATTTATGTATCTTGAGTATCAAAAGTATATGAATAAATAATATGCTAGAATTTTGAAGCTACAAGCTGTGAAATATTGCATATTGGAAGAATATGTCTTCTCGAAGGATCCTCAAGGTATATTGCTAAATTGTGTGATAAAATAGGAGACATAAGGATTTATTATAGAGTTCCATGAAAGAAAATTTGGAGGACACCATGCTTGGAGAGCTAGAACATAAAAAGTACTGAAATTTGGATACTATTGTCCCAAATTTTTTTCCGGTGTTAATCACATAATAAGGTCCTATACTAAATTCCAATTGTTTGTAGGTAAGCAAAAGCTAAAACCCTTTCCTCTAAAGCCTATGAAAACATCATTTTTTTCCATGAGTGGGGCCTACACTTAATTGGGGAAATAAATCCAAATTCTAGTGGCCAACATAGATGGACAACAAGTGATTATTTCATAAAATGGGTTGAGGCCATCCCAACTAAGCTAGAAAATGACTTGGTAATCATAAAAATGATAGAATAAAATATTTTTTCAAGGTTTGGATTCCCAAGGAAGATCAATGATGGAAATGCGTAAGCATTTAGATCAGTCAAGATGATATAATTCTTCTAGAAGTATAACATTGGGTTGGGACATTCCAATGCATGCTACCCATAAGGAAATGGATTTGGAGGATCAATTAATAAAAGCTTACTCATAATCATCAAGAAAATATTGTTTTAAAATTAAAAAAACATGGGATTTAAATCTCAAATATGCATTATGAGGTGATAAGATAAGTGTGGAAATTTCAATTGGAACATATCTTTTTAAAGTGATGTATGGAAAAGAAGCATTGTTTCCTCTTCAATTAGGAATGCATATGCTAACAGTGATCCAAAATTAAGCATAAGAGAAAAATGATATGGTGAAGAGGATGTATGACTTGATTGAATTACAATAAGAAAGAGAGCAAATTAGTCTGAAATTCCAAGAACATCACAAGAAGATGAAGATGACTTTTGATAAGAGGCTATAGAAATAGACTTTCAGCCAGGGGACATAGTTTTGAATTTGGATTCCAGAAGAGGAGATAAAGGAAAGCATGGAAAGTTTGATAAACTTTGGATGGGACCCTATACTATATCATAAGTATAAGGGAACAACACCTACATTATTGTAGAACTAAATGGTGAAATATTGGAGACTCGTGTCAATGGGAGTCTCTTCAATTGCTTCTTTCTATACTAAAATATAAAAGCAGCACCTTCTAAATATGTGCATAGTAGAATAATATCATTTGAGGTTTTGTTTTTCTTTATTTTCAGTTATTCCTAGCATTTCAATTTACAATTTTCCATTTACCAATCTTGTAAATATGTTGCAAAGATAAAACATTTCTCAATGTGTAAAATTATCTAACAGAGAGACTCCATATCCTAACAATGAAGGAACTAATTGCGCCGAGAGGCGCATTCTACAGCCCGGTATGAGGTAGAAGTGTGATTCCGTGCTCAACGTGGAGATGACATGTGTCACATAAAAAAGTCGGCTTATATATCTATATATATACAAGTCGGCTTAATAATTAATAATCTTAGGTGTGTATATATATATGTTTGTGTACAATTGATAGCAAGGACCTCTTCCCATAGGATCTGCGAGGTGTTCTCAACATCAGCTCTGCGTCTGAGTCGAAGAATATCGATTAAAGCTTTAATAGAAAAACTGTGAAGCAGCTAATATACAGTACATGCCTTGAGATTGTCCAGGTATACCCATGGCCAATTTGACAGAAAACACGACTTCCACTACATGATGAACACAAACATAAGTCGCAGGAAACCCAGAAACAGGGCCGACCCCGCGACCCCGCTAACCGAGAGGTTCTTCACTAATTTCCAGGAGGACAATATTGAACCCTTGGCACTGCGAGCTCATGACAATACGTAACTTTGAAAGGCATTGGGCATTGATGGCCGGGAAAGGATACCGGAGCAAATGAAAAGCTGGGTAGGCGGTGAATAAATGTCTTGGAAGTTCTTCGTAATTGTTCCATTTCGTAGATCTGTGTACAGTTCATTAGATTGATATTTAAATGCATATGCCAGTTTGTGATTCTGGAGAAATTTTTCCTTCGCGTGAGCCCTTTTTCCAATGTTTGACCTTTTCAGTATATCAACTCATTAAATTGATGTTCATATATATATAAATGCGTCTCTGTCAGTTCAGGGATTTGGAGAGCGTTGGATTAATGTAATATATATGGATGATCAAACTCCATAAAGAAGCTTATGAAAGCATACTGAAATGCATAAACTAGCATAGCAACAAGTAAAAAGTAAAATGAAGTAAAATGATTATTCGTTGGATAAATTTTGTTGATTCGCTTAGATAAGTTTAAAATCTTTAAAACCTATCAACATAATTAATAAATATATATAGTTTTAATGTATAATCAGTGGGATAGTAATCAACAACCAGTAAAGCTTGAGAAAACATTTCAATATCTATATAGCCTGAGACAAATAAACCTATACAAACAAAACCTGAACCATTCCTCACTACAGCGCCAGCAACAGCAGACCTAAAAATGATCAACTATCTAATACTCTCCGAAAGTAAAAAACAAACAAACAACAAACCTAAACCATTATTATAAGAAAATAAAAAATCATGAAGCTGCAATTTAAAAATTTAGTAGAGAGGATAATTTGTCTTAATACTTCTAAAAAAATTGGATTCTTTTAAGTTACACTTATAATCTTGGATTTAAAATGGAGTTCTTTGAAGTGCCTAACAGTAACTCTAAGTGCTTGATAATTATGTATTTAAAATGAATATCTGCAAAACAACAAACACTGTAGAATACCTAACTACTTTGGCAATAACAACAAAATGGAGAACTTGCAGAAAACAAGTATCTTAAGTTCAACTAGCATAGCGTCATTATCTAGGTGCAATAACCACATTGTGAGCAATTTGATTAACATAGCAATTTGGAGCATATTGGTCAAGCAAGTTTAATAATATACAAAGTGAGCATTTGTAAGTATGAAGTTATTATCAACTTATTATTTATATTGTTAATTGATGCACGGCGTGACCCAGTCAAGAAATAGTTTTTATAATAATTTGAGCGATTCTATTGTGATGTTATAGCTGATAGCTGAGTAACGAACACTCTTCTTTGTCAACTTTGGCTTTAGAACGAGCTTATAAAATGAATTTGTGTACAATTGATAGCAAGGACCTCTTCCCATAGGATCTGCGAGGTGTTCTCAACATCAGCTCTGCGTCTGAGTCAAAGAATATCGATTAAAGCTTTAATAGAAACCAAACAAGTATAAAGAAATGAAGCATTGAAAATTCACAATCGTTACCTAGCATCATTGAGAATGAGCTTAAGGCAAGACTGCAGAACGCTCTCTTGATATTGATAATGCACTCAATGCCAGAACTACAGAATGCTTCTAGGTTATAGACAAGGTATTTGGGGCAAAAATCAACAACATCCTCGAAGCTACTGCAAAATTCAAAACAAAAGCAATAAAACCACTTCGTCGTCTCCTAAATCACTTCGTATAGTTATTATGTTCCACACAATTTCCCAAAATCATCAATCACTCGCGCTATGCCGAGCCGACTTCCCAAAATGGTTAAAGCAATGCAGAGAGAAAAGACTATTTATCTACAAGGATTTACGATACAAGGATTTACGATTTTAGGCTATGCCGAGCCGACTTAACTTTGTTTGTAATATGTGTTATATTCAATATGAATATCAAATATATCTGTTTTAAAACATATTAACACTAAAATAATAATAAGACACTCCAAAAAGTTAACAATAAACTACCCACAGTTTTCACTTGACACTAGAATAATAAAAATAACACTAATGATTCTCCATGCTAATACTGTAAAAATAATAATAACAGTTTTCAGTTGACACTGGAATGAATAATAAGAATAGCACTAATAATTCTCCATGCTAACACTGCAAACACTGTAAAAATAATAATAAAATGAAAAAAAATATAATAACATTAATGGTTCCCCATACTAACACTGAAATAATAATAAAGACTGAAATAATAATAAAGACTGGCAAAAATTAACAGTAAACTGCCCACAGTTTTCACTTAACACTGGAATGAGTAATAAGAATGGCACTAATCATTCCCCATGCTAACACTGTAAAAATAATAATAAACTAAAAAAAATAATAATATAATAGCACTCATAATTCCCCATACCAACACTGGAATAACAGACTAAACAAATTAAAAATTATAGGAAAGTGCTATTGTTAATTTACAATAGCAGTTTAGTTGATTTTGTGCTATTAATTTACAATAGCACAAAATCAACTAAAGTGCTATTGTAAATTAACAAAGTAAACTGTCACAGTTTTTACTTGACATTGGAATGAATGATAAGAAAAGCACTTATAATTCTCCATACTAACCCTATAAAAATAACACTCTACAAATAATAATAAACTAGAAAGAAAATAATATAATAACACTAATAAAACCCCATATTAACTGGAATATTAGACTAGAAAAATTTAATAATTTAAAGAAAACAGAGATTACATTGATAAACATATGTAAAACAATACACTTGGGTGACAGACCAAGCAAATAAAAAACTAAAGTCACTACTCTCCGCTCTTCTCCACAAGTTTCGTTCAGGCTAATGTTAGGGATCACATAATGCACTAAAGGACTATCCTATGATCTGAGAGTTTTTTCTCATCCAATCAAATTTTGACCAGAAAATATATATCTAATCGTAATTTTAGGTTAATTTCTAACTCAAATATGTGAAATTGTAAGGGTTTATCCAATAATCTTAGCTTTACTGGATCTAAGAAGTCGGCTTAATAATTAATAATCTTAGATCCAGCTTTACCCGCTGAGAGGGATCAAATATGAGCAAGTGATTCTCCATGCTAATCCTGGATTGATGGCGAGCACCATAATCCATCTGCAATTTCTGGATTTTGTTTTTGTTTTGGCATCTGCGAGCACCAGAATCCAACCCTTAGATCCTAAATTTAAGATGGAGCATAGAAGTCAAAATCGTGATAGAGTAAGATCATACATGCAAAGAAAACAACACGGTATAACTAACATTGTTATTCTTAAGCTTCTTTCATGTAATTTTATAATGTAAAAATTGGATTATAAAATATTTTACTATGAAATTCAATTGCAAAAATAACTAAAAACATACACATACTGTGGATCATCTAAAATATTAATGTTGCCGCCCACGACTGGAACCAGCTTAGATCCAGCTTTACCCGGCTCTATCATGCACCGAGAGGGATCAAATATTTCGAGGTGCAAATCCTGCTTCCACAATTGCACTCCAAAAAAGGGTTTGCACATCGAAATATTTGATCCCTCTCGGCGCATGATAGAGCCGGGTAAAGCTGGATCTAAGCTGGTATGTAGTTCTCAACAATATGCAAAACAAACAATCCGCGCCGAAGATAATGTTATCAATAAGAAGTTTCATTTTTTTAACAAAGGTTAAATATCCCCAAAGGATATCCAAATGTTAAAAAAGGGTATTTATTATCCCTTGGGAGCCAAGGAAGAGGTACTTCAAGCTAGCATGATGGGAGAAAACCATTGGATGGTTACCAAGCCTTAAAGAAATCGGGATTTAAGAGCATGATCAGATCACTGTCAGTTATTTGATTATATCTACGATTAAGATAAGCAATTCTCCGATAATGAATGAGGAGGATAACTCAGCACACCAAAAATATAATCAAAGAAAGTGGGTGGAAGATCAATGGCTAAAAGTGATAGCGCGTCAATAAATTGTACTGTGTATAAATTTTTCCTAGGCCCTCTTTCCCCAAAACCGTCGGGAACACATGGAATAAAATGATTGACTGTTCCTCCCCACAATACTTTTTCAAAACCACCGAGTTCATTAAGAGTTATTGCTTACTGAAAACTGGGGCAGTTTCTATAAAAAGTCATAAAGTAGTGACGTAGCCATGTCTGGAAGGGTGGAAGTTGGAATCCACATCCACCTTTCAACAATGTGCAGTTGTAAGGTGGGTCCCAACTAACATTTTCTGACGTCACCAATCAGAGACAAATAAAAAACCACCAAGTGTCAAATTTTCAAATTTGATTAACCGTTAAAGTGGGAAATTGTCATTTTCAAACCTATTGTTGATGTATCAAAGAATGATTCGACGTCCATCTCTTTTTCACCCAACCAGTCAGCACATGCGACTAGCAGTCCAACACACTTCCACCATAACTGTTGTTAATTTAATAGTCTAATGACATTACTCCTCCTACCTGATGATAAAAGTGTTAAATATTTACACCACCGTTCCAGTAAAAACCTTTTACTTTACCAGTAAATTAAACACTATAAAATGTCTTATAATCCCAAGGATAAGATCCCTAGGCCTAGGTTTTTCAAAAATGAACACATCTATGACCACCATGTAAACATTTTCAATGTAGTGGTCATAAATTCTCACCTAACTGCTATGATTAAATAAGCTTTTTCCTTATATTTTGTATATCAATACCACTTTCACCCACGGGACTCAAACTTAACCACATCTATTTTCCCGCACATAGTGTACTTCCCTGAGTTTGTAGCCTCGTGTTTAACCTAGTATCAGCCCAGGAAGAGAAACATACTATCATATGACCAATCCAAAACCTTGTGCTCTATAGATGTTGATACCCTCCAAAAATAAGTTTGGTAACCCATATTTCTTAGCCATGCAAACAATAAATGAAAACTAGTTATAGGTACAAATTTGAATTGATTTCTTGAGGATGCAACACTAAATCCAACCACTTGTGTGCATTTTAGACTCCTTATCCTTTTGTTCAATTATGTGCAACTTTTTCGATGAAACAATCCTTCAAGCCTTCTTTCTACACCTTATAACAATAGTCACCATGAATTCTAGGAAAGTAAAAAGCATGAAATGTACCTGTCTACAATTTTTCAGCAATGTAAGTCAAATTTGGGCATGAAACCAATCCTAAAGTGACATTATGAGTGTCTAAGATGATGGAAATTTTGAGGAAATCAAGAATATGTTAGGAAAGTACAATAAAGCAAAATCTATATTAAAGTGTTTTGATTTTTGTTGTAATTTTGGTGAATTATGTGTAGAGGAAGGATTGTTTGAAATCCTTTAATTACAACTAAAAGACTCCAAAATTTTAACTACATACTAGGCCTAATTGCAATTGGTTCCATTAATATGTAAGGGTGCTAATAATATGTCACTATATAAAGTATTGTCAAAGACTACACCCCCTATTTAATCTTCCTCACACAAAGTAGAGGAACGATGGGTACAATAAACTTAATTACTTTATGGAAAATAAACAATATCAAAATCATCTAAGGAAGTAACCTCAAATAAAAACTCATAATAAATGCTATGCACTAGAAAAAGAAAATTAATTACATTCATATCAAGGAACATTTACACTAAGACACTAGACCTCATGGGGGAAAGATAATCTAAAGCAGGGAGAAATAAATTATGTATAACAAGTACGTATCCCATAACATAAAGAGAGGGAATTAATCACCACATGTTTCTCACATAAAAAATACCAACATATAAATTAAATAATGTGGCAATGTCCTTATTCCATTACAAACTAAGTTTAAGCCCTTGCACAACTCCTTTACACAACAACATTTGTCAAACAAAAGCATAGGGGATATTTTGTTGGATGCAAGAACAAGATGGATCTTCTAGAAAATGAGGGAGTTCACTCTAAATTTGATGGTAGCATTGAATTTTTTTCTTCTTGATTTTGTAACCGTAGGGATGACAAAGAATTTGAACAAAAATCTATGTGTTGTCTAATTAACACATATACTCCAACAATTTTAAGATGAAATCCATCAAAGTTTCTAATGGTCATTTGCCTAGTATCAAGGTTGTGTATTAGGATAACCTTGATCAACCTTGTGGCCATCATGTTATGAATAAGATAGATAAGGGATTCAATTGCAACCACATGGAAGGCAAGGACTAGTGAACAACCTAGCCCAATTAATTTGAAAATGCCAATCTTATCAAATCTATCCTGATTGATGGAAAGATAGGATTGGGCCTTTAAAAACAAAGTTCCTACTTAATCACTTTCCATTTGAAGAGATTGAACCATATATAGGATAAAACACCACTCCACCTTGTCATGTTATATTTACTTAATGAATAAGGCATTGAGTCCAATGCATATTGCCCATTCCATCCCTTCCCAAACTTTAATAACATCATCAGAGATGAATAGACCATGGATGAAATTTGTATGCTATCAACTTATGACCATAGGATGAATGTGTTTAACTCTCATGGCCATGTATTTTGCAAGAATTTTGTAAGAAACATTTAGTGTATTGATGGGTATCCAATTTGAGACTGATGTACGATCACCGTTCTTGGTAATTTTTTTGATCAGGCCCTTTTTATTATGTTCCCATAAGGATTGCTTATCTAATGCTTCCTTGTTAGAGTTGCAGTAAATATAAATCTACAAAGGTATTTTTCCTTGTATAACTCACAAGGGAAGCCATAAAGTCCTTGTGAATTATTTTAGATCATCTCCATTAGAGCCTTTGTCATCTCATTCAAAGTTAGTTCTCCTCACATAACCACTTTTGTTTAGGTTAGAGTCTATGGGGAATAATTTCAAGTTACATGGCCTTCATCCTTGTTATTGAGGTGTTGTGATTGGAAGATTATACAATAATGAGCAACAAATTCATTTGCAATAAACTTTGGATTAGTAGTAACTCTAGTTGATTTGATGAATAAAATATTCTCAGAAGCTTCTTGGTGGTCAATTCTTTGAAAAACACTTTCATTGGCCTATGGTTGAATTTAACCTATTGTTCTTTGATTTGATCTGGTCACCAATGATTGATTTGAAGGTTGTTGTCCCAAAATAGAATGTTCATTTCTAAACCTCAGTATTTTCATACAAAATATTAAGGAATTTGAGGTTGCGCCATCAAATTCATTTCAGTATAAATTCTACAATGCTTGATGAATTCATAAGATACTTAATGGTTTCTTTTAAGTTCAATTCATTCTCTTAATTTGTAGTTTGTTATCAATTAGTTGTTTGGGGATGCAAGTGTGCTCCATATTTGGGGATTTCCACACAACCCTGTTACATATTCCAACAATTAAAGTCTTAGATTTTCCAACATTTAGTAATGTTATTGTTGATATTTAATGCCATTTGGATTCGAATATTTGGATCAGATCTATGGTCTAGTATTGCATCACTTATCAACTCCAACAACTTATGAACCCAATTCTTGATTTATATAGGGAAATTAAGACACATTCACAATCGAAGAAAACTTCAATAGCCCAAAATTTGTAAGTAATCAAACTAAATCTAGCTACCTAGTTGTAGAAAAATCATTTTGTAACACTAACACTCAGATATCCTTCTTGAGAAAAACCAGTGCCTGATATAATGCAATCCAAGCTTCAAAACACCCCCGTAATCTACGAAAAATATTCTTAATGTTAACATAAATACAATAACCCACAAGAAGGAACTTTAATCTAATACAGGGAAATCCAAATTCCCCAATAGTAAAATCCAAATCCTAATTCATGAAAATTTCCTCATGCTAGTGGAAACCCAATGCCCAATAATTTAAAACTCAATTCTGCTAATAACGTTGATACATTATAACCTAGTTACAAATGTTATACAATGATAATCCGAGGAAAAAAAATTGAAACCAACCTTTGAGGTTTGTAGCACAATTTGTTCATTTTAGTAACTACATTTGTACAAAAACCCATGTAGCATACTTTTATACTATTAGTTTTCCATGTTCACTTGTTCAATAACAACCTCTGTCACTCTCTCTACTTTAATATTATCCACACAATTCAAACAAATTTTATGGGCATAATTGTTGATGTATATGTAACTTCGGAATGTATTCTTCTATGTATCTTATGTATTGTAACCTGGTGATTATTCCGGGATGTCTCTATTATGTATTTGAGTCATGTGGTCATGCCCCGATGTTCCGATCGGGAGGATTAATAATGTAAACAAGTCATATCAAGTCATTAGGTAAGTCCCCACAGTTTCGGGGCACTTGAGTTATTATACACTAATTAAGGTGTAGGCTCGAGTAGTAATTATTAGGTCGAGCCTACATGTGAAATGGCAATTCAAGTGAACGGACTAATATAAATAGAGAGTGTGAGTCTCTCTATTTATCACTTGTGAATTACATCACTTGCTCTCTCAAGTGTGGCGCACCTTTGGAGAAGGAAATACTTTGGCTTGACAGAAGATAGAAGGCTACTGCTATGCTGAGAGTGCATCTTACTATTTTGGGTTTCACATCTTGTGTTGATACTATCTTAGAGGAAGTTGCAGGGTTTTCTCCATTTAAGGTTTCCCCGATCAAAACTCTTTGTGTCTCTTGTCTCTTGTGATGTGCTTATGTTATTGCTGTGCTTGTTATTCTCTCAGTGAAAAGATCCTAACATAATGCTAGCTTAAATGTTGAAAAACTAACATGGTATCAGAGCTAACCTGAAAAGAAGACATTGTGCAGCTACAGAAACTAGGGATTTATAGTTTTTGGATCTTCCTCCACAGATTTTCAGCAAAAGTATGCTAAGATGACTCCCCATTGAAGGGTGCATCTTTCTGTCGATGCGAAATTCAATTTCAAGCATTTTCAGTTTCGATGCGGAAATTAGGGCTTTCTACATAAGAGGAATTTTTGAGTGAGACCAGCATAGGATTGTTCTCCTCATCAAAATATAAGTTTAGAGACCTGGATCAAGAAATTTGGTTGGGTGAAACTCCAGGAAAGTCAAACCCTAGTTTGACCCTGAGCTAGGAGAAACCCTAAATATTAAAACTGCTAAGTTTTGGTATAGTCGCTATATTCCGAGATTGGCGAAGTTTCAGAAGCTAAAAATTGCAAGGGCCGAAGATGAAATCTGGATGAACACTGTTTCCAAAAATTAGCCTCAGATTCACTATATTCTGGGAGATATGATCTCTCCAAGTTAGGGCTCCTTCCTCTTCCAGAAATCATCCATAAACATGACACCTGGGGAAATATACAATATCTTGGGCTACAGAGGTCCAAATGGAATTTCTGAAGATTTTCCAGAAATTGCACGGACTCTAATTTCTGTGGTCTGAATATCAGACTCAGAAGATGAACCAGTGACACGTGGAATTCCATACAACTTCGGTGTTCTGAATAGTCCTGTAATAGGTCACCTTGGGAAAAGGATCATAAATCCCAAATGGTGAAACCAATTCTGATGAAACCTATGGTGTTGGATCAGGGACATGTGAGGTTACCTCACCACAAAATTTCATATGCATAGGATCAGTAATTTCAGAGATATCACATAAACAGTAACAGGAATTTCTATAGAAGAAATCAGAAAATTAGGGCTTCCTATTTTGGGAACTTCCCTCCACTGTTTTCAGAAAAGGAGTACATCGGACAGCTCCATTTGAAGAGATCTATGTGTTTGTACAATCAGATCTGAAAGTTTCCAAATTTTGAAAATTAGGGTTTCTACGACAAACCCTAGATCAACGAACTCCAGGACAAGGACGGAAACCTCAAATCGGTAAGATCTAATCCTTTGCTATTTTCATTTGAGGTTCTCATTTCAAAGTGATCTATCACAACAGCTTGATGATAAGCTTGGTGAAGTTGACAACTTCCAAGCATAAAAGTATTTGATCTCTCTGAAGAAAATGGATTGGACACCTACATGAGTATAGAGGTTCCAGTTTCAAAGGGAGACGAGGTTAGAAGCCTTTCACAAGAAGAACCTGGTCAAGGCCAAAGAAGACATCATGCTCATGCTGCAGAGGATGATGAACCATCCAGAAAGAGATCCAGATATGAAAGTGAAGATTCTTCAAGCGAGGATGAATATGTTCTGATATTAGTTCTCACAGATAACATTACTCATGGAAGTGATGATTGGCTTATAGACAGTGGGGCTTCCAAACATATGACGGGATTCAAGGAATCCTTTGTAAGACTGTCAGATCGTGAATCACCTCACAAGGTGAGACTAGGAGATGACTACCAATGTCCAATAAAAGGTAGTGGGGAATCTTCATACAAGCTAGACTCCGGTAAGTCTCTAACAATGAAAGAAGTATTGTTTGTTCCAGGACTCAAGAAGAACCTTCTCTCCATTTCAGCATTGATGCAAAAGGAATGCGAGTTGCATTCATAGATGGTCAAGTCATCATGTGACCAAAAGAAAAGACTATCGATGATGCGGTAGTGATTGGAGAACAATAAGGAGGATTTTACAAATTGAAGGGCTATCCAAAACAAGCCTTGATCCATGACACAGTAGAGCCAAATGAGCTTTGGCATAGAAGGCTTGCACATGTGCATTATAGAGCACTACCTATTGCAAGCAAAGCTGTTGAAGGTCTTCCAAAATTTCAAGCTATTTGAAGGGAAGAACAAAATTAGAATATGACCTAAAGAAACCAGTTGAAGAATGTGAAGATACGGAATGCAGAGACCATGTAGTCATAAGAGTCTCTCAAATCAAAGAACAACTTGAAGCGGTAAAAGAAAAAGTGAAGAATGCAAAAGTGGTGATGGCCACCTT
>LPNX010676145.1:5223-15993 GCA_001517045.1 Pseudotsuga menziesii
TGCCGAGTGTCCCGGGACGGGCCACTAGTGAGTCTTAGGGGCCTGTTGGGGCGCATACCCCATAGGGGGTAACTCCGCGATTAATTTGTAAATGGAGCGTTGGGTCAAAATAGTCTTAGGGGTGTCAGGGTAAGTCAAAACCCTCTCTTTTTGTAATAAACCCATGGGATTAACTCCAGGGTTAGGGTTTTTGTGGGTGCCCATGGTTTAGGACCATGGTTTTTGTAAGCTGCGCAGTATAAATAAGCTCTTATGGAAAATGGATAGGTTAGGCTTTTTGATGTAAGAAAGATAAGGTGAAGTAAGGTTGGATTTTGTAAAGAAGGAACTAGTCCCAGCTGTGTGCGTGGACGACCTCTGCAGCTGTGTGCGCAGAGGGTTTTTGTAAGAAAGTAAGAAAGGTCTGCAGCTGTGTGCGCAGAAGCCTGCTGCTGTGTGCGCGGCTGTCAAGAGGAAGAAGGAATCTGCAGCTGAGTGCGCAGATAAACTGTGGTTTTTGAAGAAAGAGGAATAAAACGCAGTTTGTGGATGTAGCCCCTACACTGGGGGTGAACCACGTTATATTTGGTGTCGTGGTTTTGTTGTGTTGTTCCTGTTTTGTTATTTTCATGCACTAAACCGAATATATCTTATATTATAAGATTTCTGTTACTGCTAAGCTGCGCTGTGAATTCCCTGTAGTGGGTTATGCAAGTTTGGTTTGTTTATTATGCTGTGAAATATATATGAATGAATGATAAGTTAATCAGAAGTTGATTAGTAATTATTTAGAAAGGCTAAGGTACAGTAATACCCCTCTCTGCATGCAGAAACCTGATTCTGCGGCACCCCATTGTTGTTTCGGGTGAGACTGCAACCTGCGCGCAGGTTGTTGCCGAAAGGGCCAACACAGTGGGTCTTTTGTTGGTGCGACGTGTAAAGCATTAACCCGGGTCTGCCCAAGTGCCCAACATACATTTTACCAAAGTCATTGTTTAAATATATATATATATATATATCTTCGACAACTCTTAAAGTCAATCCCATATCAAATCTCTCCCCACTCTTTTTCAAAATATGTATCCCAACGATATTATTAAAACCACTCTATTCATAATTTATCCATACTTCCCCCTTGTATTTTTGTCAAAGCACGATAATCCTTATGGAATGAGATAATTTCAAGTTAAGGGTTTGTAGAGGATTTAAATGTTTCAGCAAATATGATTATGTGTTGTCATAAAGGCATTGTCATTTTCAGAAAATGTTCTAGAACTTGCAATATAAACGTGGATGATAGTTTTGTTGGTGTAATCAAAACAACTCTATGGAATCCCAAGGTTATTATTAAGAAATGATGGTTCATTTATAGAAAGCATAGATGGTGATTTGGTATCAGTTGGTTTCAAGAATTGAATAATAGTTGTCATGCTAGATTCCTTCAACAGTCAAGAATTAAGAATAAGACGTGGTTTTGAGTTGCGGCATGTATATTTGATCTCAAAGAATTGGTTTCCCATTATAGCATTTCCCAATTCCTCGTTTGTGAACCTCTCTTGATACCTTTCCTACGCAAATGTTATAGCATTACTTGCATGATATGATGTCAATATTGCATTGATATGTTTTAAAGAGGATTGAGTGGTTGATTGTCACTTTATGTATATATGTTATGTTCATTAAAGTTTATGTATGTAAAATTATTGATCATTATTGATGTGTTTTCAGCAATGATTTTCCATGACAGAGGTTTTAGAAGGTATGTAAGGGGAATAGGTGGCAGAGAGCAGGATTTGTGGCAGCAAGGGGGAGATAGAAAAATAATATTTCATGTGCACTTTGATGCTAATTCCAATGAATTCACTCAGTTGGTAAGAATCAGCCATATTTACCTTAGACCTCGACATTCTGCACCTTCACATCATTCGGTCCCTCCAAATTCCTCCCAATATCATGTACCTCTCCCCAATTATGTTGAATTTACCCATCATTACTATGTTTGTAATTATGGTTGGCCTGTACTTCCTCCTTCTCCATGAACTAAAACAACATGATGGGTAAACCTTGAACCAAATCACCCCATACCACTAGCTGCTAGTTCAGCATCCTCTGGACACCATGAAAAATCCATTCATGTATATGAAAACTCACCAAAACCTATTGAACATCCTGCAAACATGGATCCCATAGTTGATGATTTCTTCCCCTTCTTCCTCCAATTCCTACTCTAGAACAACTAAGAGAGGATGAACCAGAAGTTCTAGTTATTGTTGAAGAAAAAGAAATGAATGAAGCTACAACATCTTCTTCAAACTTTCAAGGGTTTCGTCTTCCATTCAGGAATTTAATATCTAAATTTGTTGGGGAAATGTCATAGTTGTGTTCATATAGTGGTTATGGTTTTGATGTATTAAACTTGGTAATCTAATACAATTTTGGTGAGCGGTATATGCAAAACATTTTTGTTAAAGTTTGATTAATACATGGCTGAAATATTTTTTGAATAGACTTTTATTTAAAACTAGGTTTATATGAGAGCATGTCAAATTTTGATGTTACAGGTGGCACATTTTGTGATTGTTGAATTAAACTATGATAGAAACAAGTTATGTTTCAAGTTATACACATGTTTTGGGAGACACAAGGAGTATGAAGTGTTTATATATGTGACTTTGAATAAATATGGGTCTCCCTTTTCGAGTAACTATTCATAATGTTGCTAGACTCTTTAGGATTAATTAATCCTCTCTTCACCCACCTTGTCTATTTGTTCATTTTTCCTAGCTTAGGAGGTCATTATCACTTTACTAGAGTAAGGGGGGACATGCCCAGGAGTCATCTACACTTTTTAGTTTTAGTTCCAACATGATTTTTGGTGCCATTGTTTCCATTGGTTCCAATCCTTACATTTTAGGAACCCTCTCTGAGTGCCACCAACAGTCACCTTCAGTTGTCTGTGGTAGGTAGTCATTCATGTTCATTTATGCTCTAATTGCCACTATTCAGTTCATTTCCAGTCACTCTAGCGCCATTTTGCATGATTCAAGGGAGTGTGGCACCTTTTGTTCACCTGTAACCTCATTAGTTAACTGATTGTGAACTAAATTAGTTATCTGGAGTTAAACTAGTGAGATCCAATTGTGATTTTTCCCACACCAAGTTAGCACAGCAATCGGTTTGAGTTGGTGAATTAGAATCTTATCCACGTTATTTGAATTCTCCTTATTGTATAACTATTATATTACTTGCATGTTAATGAATATTGATGTAATGATATTATGTCCAATACTTGTCTGATTTGTGTGAAATTTCTGTCATGAATCCATAAGTTCAGTTTACATTGATTTGTCAATTCCACTACCTTCCTTCTTTTCGAATAGCTTTCATTCAGGCTTGCAGATATATTGTTCATGAAATTTAACAAGAAGAGTATGACTACTGATGGTCACAATAAAGGTTCAGAGGAAATCCATAGGAAAGCAAGTCATGATAAACTCGATAAACAAAATTGTTGCCATGAAGGTACAATTAGATGTGATGAGAGAACTACTACAAGAGAAGGAAGAATACCATAGACATGGATAGAATATGAGGAAGCAAGTAATATGGCATGTAGTGTACTTATTCATAAGGAAAAATAATAAGAAGATAGTACATATGTTAAAGGACTACTTGAAGAAATAGAATAAACTCAATAGACTTGATTTTTTTTTAAAGTTAATGGTAGAAGAGGAAGTTTACTATTGTAAACCAGAGAAAGGACCATTGCATGGAGAGGATCATAAGAGTGATGATGATGCATAGAAGAGATATACATAGGATCTCTTGGACTATGTCAGGAGTCCAGAGAAACATGAATATTTGGTGGCTGAGACATCAAATGAGACCAAGAGGCCTTATGTTTTTAAAACTAATGAATTGTGTATGACTGTAGGTTGCGAAAGGAGAGAAGTTGAACAGTCACATTGGATTGTAATGAAGCTTGAAGAAGGTGGAGATATTCTTTCCAAAATCATAGCAGCAAAATAAAATCAGAATTCTATTGTAAGGGAAGATGAGATGGTATCCCATAAAGGTAGTCAAGATGGAGACTACACACAACTTGTAACTCAAACTGTTGGAGAGATAGATCTTGGTAAAAATATGATGAGGCGCTTAGACCAACATAAAATGAGGATGCTAGAAAAATCATCAGCATAGAATTTAGAGTCTCATGATTTTAAAACTGATTATTGTTGTGTGTTTGCAGGTATTGAAGGAAGTGAAGGAAGACATAATACTATCATAATGAAGGAAGAGACAACACTATCTCATAAGGATGATCAGTACCTAGAAATTTTTCTCAAGTGATGCAGATATGGGAGAGCTTGTTGTTGCAGTGTTTCCTGATGAAGTTATCCAAAGGAAGGACAGAGAGAAAATTTCAAGTCTCATAAAGTATAATGAGGAATTGGAGATGTTGGAAGGTCGGTTTATCAATCCAGGGATTGATAAGGAGGGATGCATAATGGTTGCAAGCATAGAGTATTTAGAAATGCTTATTTGCAACATTGAAGAGGATAAGATGGAAGGTCAAGACATAGAGTTATCTTATAATGATATAGTCCTCCTACAATAGTCAAGTGTCGATGATGTTGAGCACTACAAAGAATTTGAAAACCCAACAGATTCTAAGGAGTAGATTGGAATACCTATAGTAGGAGCATGATTGCAAACAAGAGAAATAATCTTGAAGATATAATTCAAAATCAGTTTACCACAAAGAAGCCAAGGACTTGGGGGGAATAATTGAATATATTAAACAATTCTATATGGAGACATGGAGGGGAAGACATGTAACATCCAGTCAACAAAAACAACATACATTTTATGCAAGGAGAAGGAAATATAAACAATATTATATTCCATGAGATAGAGGATGAAGTCAAGATGGAGAAATATGAAGTAAACAACAATAAATCTCAATTGGAAACCATATTAGATAATGAGATTGAAAAGATGAGGAAACTGATGATGAAAGTGCCTAGGAAAAGGTACACTGAGATAAAGAAGACAATCAATAATGGAGAACAATTGACTATATAAGAGGTTATTAGAAAGGAAAGTAAACAGCTACAGCACAAGGTTTGGAAACCTGGAAGAAAGAAGATGACAACAAAAAGAGATATTCTACAGCAGCATTAAACAGCAAGTGATTGGCTACAATTTAAATTTTGGGATATAGGAGGAATTTTTATTGGAGACTTATGACAAGGAGATCATAAAAAATTTCTACTTTGGGATTCTAAAGCTGGAGCATTATGACTTTCCAAATTGTTAAGGCCTTTAGAGATCTATTGGAGGAGCTAGTCGGTGAGCCAACTAGTCGAATAGCCGAAAAATTAGGAGATTAGGTCAGCCGCATGAGGTCATGTCGGTTGACTGAACTGACTGGTAGTTATATGTAACTATTTGTAAATCATATATATTAGGTTGTTGAGCCAAATGAGAACTGGTTTCAGTTCTGTGTATGTATGGATCCTCATGTTATAATATAATTTGTTACTTCCTTATCTATGTTCTTGTCTCTTGTGTATGTTATGTCTATATGATTCCATGTGTATTATTGGTAACCTTCTATGATCTGTGAGATTACAACATTGCTTCTGTTTTCGGTAGTACATATACGAACGTAATGACCATAAGCAGATGATATCAGAACATGAGATTTAGAACTGGTGGGAGCGTAAGATAGAAAATTATTTGCAGAACTACGCAAGGAGAAATAGATTGACCATTGCTCAGGCGAAGGAGAAATTCTTCACTGAAACACATGAGAAGTTTGTAGAATTGATACCTCAGCTTTTGAAAAAACTTCTGGATGAAAAACTGGAAGCAACTAAGGAACAAGAGCTACTAGAGAAACTGATTCGAGGGGGATGAACAAACCTGTCAGAGTGGTTTGAAAAGATCACAGATGAATTCTGCGAGGAACAAGCCATGGAAGAAAGAACTTCGGTCGAAAGCATTCAGAAAAGTTTTTATACAGACCTGACCGAGCAATTCCTTTACTCCCTACCGACCCTTTTTTTCAAATTCCTAATTGAAAAGGGAGTGGGCCACATCGTAGAACCTCATCCGTCACTACATGAACTGCCACCAAATTCTAACTGGGTGGGGAAACAGAAGAAGTGGAAAAAATTCATTGTCAAAAGGGAGTGGGAGTATTTCCTAAGCAAATAAACAGAACTATCCGAGCTTTCTAAAGCATCGGGTATGCTGTGGGGGGGTGTATGGGCATATGTCAGGGTAAAGTAAGAAGGATTCTAGTCGACTGAATAAAATACCATCACCAGCAATGAAAATTCAACCTAAAAAGGAAATTGAACGAATAGTGACACACAAAGGTACGGTGGATTTACAGAGAGTAGAAAGAGAGAAGAGGCTAAAAAGAAGGGAAGAGAGAAGAGAACAATCTATAGCCCTGCAAAGAGGGATGACTACTAGGGTGACAGACCAAGAAATAAATCTGCCAGAGTCGAGTCATGACCGACAGGAAGAAGGTGTAGATGAAGAAGCATCACCCATGGAAGAAGACTTGTGGATAAAGCAGCAAGAAGCTCTCCAAATAGAAATTCCCCAGGAGGTAAGACCTTTGTCTCCAATGAATTCAAGTACTAGAATACAAGCCATTGTCGAAGAAGACCTACGACTAAGAGCTGGTGAGTTTGGTATATGGAGCCGACTAGATGATGAGGTAAATGATGATAATGATCTAGTGATCCGTCGATCCGAGGAAGGAAATTGGGTAACACTTCAGGTGTACCCTTCCAACTGAAGTATCCACTTGCTTTACCCGAAACATGAAGGAGAACCCCCCCTGCCAAACACAGGTTTGCAAAATACGGAACAATCGGACCCGTAGACAAATCAGTGCAGTTGGACATCGACAGGATAAGTTGACCCAAACCAACTGCTTGTCGAAGAAGAAACGACAAATAAAATGACTGACGGAAATGAAAGTCTCGTCGACAACATTTCTGCACAGCAAGACAAACAAAATATCCAATTACCACCACCGCTGCCCCCACCGCCGCCACCCCCTAGAGGAGACAGTGACAGTGATACCAACATGGGTTATGAATCAGCACATATCCCTCTATACAAGGGTGATGAAGAACCTAGACGACATTGGTTCGTCTGTGAGTCAATATGGGAGGCAAATCAAGTTACGGTCGAAGAACGACAGATGGCATAGTTCGTCGGTGCCTTGAGGAAAAGAACACTAACTTGGTACATGACCTATATCGAGAGAACTCCCCAAGTATACAAAGCAGACATTAAAGCACAATTCTTGTCTTTCTTTAAAACTCCAGACGCAAAACATCTGGCAACCAAAAAGTTGAAAAGAACATCTCAGAAGTCAGCAGAGTCTGTCCGGGAATATGAAAAACGATGAAAGGACCTCCTTAGCCAACTAGACTATGTAATTGATGAAGAACTATTAATTCAAATTGATGAAGAACTATTAATTCAATGGTTTCTTGTAGGTCTATCACAAAAAATATGGTGGCACATAAGCTTGGAGACGTTTAAAACATATGAAGACGCACTTACCAAAGCTTTGCAAGTAGAGATGGACAAAGATTTCTCAGTATATCCCGTTGATACTAGATTGGAAGAACAGCTAGAAATCATGTAGAAATCATTGAAAGAGATGAACCTCAAGAATCAAGATGTCTGGTGCACAAAATGCTCCACAGACGGACGCACTAAACATAATTGTCGGCAAGACATAAGTCGACAGGACATTCGATTTGTTCAGACGAAATGCTTCTGCGACATTTGCCAAGAACATGGAGAACATACAACAAAATATTTCCCATATAACATGAAAAATGGTAAAGCATCTTGGTGTTAAAAAGTCATGCAATGGACAACTGCCACCTAAATTTAAAAAACCAACAAAATTACCAAGTAGTCTACCAGACAAACACAGTCGCACAAAATAACAATAACACCCAGCGAAGCAATGATCAAAATGAGCCAAATAATCAAAGATATTAAGGTCGTCGATATGAGCACTGATTCGACAACCGTCATGGAGGATATGGAGGTCGAGGACGATTTTCTGGAAATCACGACAATCGACCACGACGGCCAATCCAGTGCTTTACATGCTACAAAGAAGGCCATCGATATGCAGACTGTCCATACAAGGATATAACTGATCTAAAGTTTTGTGCTAGCTGTGGTGTAGGCAATCACTCATTAGAGGATTGCCCCACCATGCTCGACAAAATTAATAAAAGGAAAAATGTTAATGTCTTGTCATGTGTTCAAAAACATGATGTAATCAATACAAAGAACCTGCACATAGTGTTGGAGCAGGATCCCGCAGCTACAGAAGAAGCTACTGGTTTTGGCGAAAAGAGAGAAGTTTTGGCGGAAAAAGGACAGGGCAGAGCTACGACGGCGTAGCACGTTTCCAGCTGGAGAGCAGAGTCGGAAACCATGACTTTTGGGATAGAAAAGTCAAGAAGGCAATGGTACCTGAGCGGCCGAGAGAAGAAAGCTCAACCACTGCATTGAAGGCAGCGGCGGAAGACAGGAGGGCTCAGCGACCCTCATAAAGAAGAAGGAGCAACGAGGCTCAGGCATTGAAGGCGAAGGACAGAAAGAGAAGCGGTGCATAGTACCCATGGTCAGTGTCGGGAAGCATGGAAGACTGTAGAGAGCTGCAGTGTGACGGGAAGTGGCTACCTCAAGGACAGAGAGGACCGACTGTCACTATTTAGGGTATGGGTTTACTGTTGGGACAGGCCCACAGTGTTGTAATGGCACGACCTTCGGGCTGCCTATAAAAGCTTGCATTTTTGTATTGTAAAGGGTTAGCTAATCAGTCAGTTAGATCGTTGGTCAGTTGATAGTTTTGTAGATTCAGGAATCAGTCAGACAGACTGCGTTGTAACGATCCAGACACCTAGTTGTCTGTGAGTCATTTGAGTCTGTATGTAACCATTCACAGAGAAAACAGAGAGGGAAGGATACATTGAAGGAAAGGAAATATAGAGATAGAACAGGGGTCTAGAAGAGACCTCGCGCTGCATATGCAGTGCAACAGACTGTGCTAACTTCCCTCAGGATATATAATAGAAGCACAGTTTGGTGGACGTAGCTCCCATCCCGGGGGTGAACCACGTTAAATCTGCGTGTTATGTGTTGTATGAATGTGGCTGTGTTTGCTTAATGTTACTGGTTATTATGCATGTAATGTTAGTTGCTGTAGATGAATGTATGTATTAGTCCGCTCATGATAATGCAAGAGGATAAAGATAAGTTGAAGCATTTTAGTAGGCTGTTTAAAGACTCCTTTACGTCTGTCTCTAATGACCAGTTACTCACAATATACTTCTGAGAAGTAGAGTTAGCACATCGGCACAGTCAACGTTAAGAGCGCAAAGTCGTAGTGGTAAGATATCGCAGAGAGGCGGTATCGCACTGGCAGAGGAGCTGCGGTGCGAGATACTACGAGCTGAGGGCTTAGCGTTGAGGAAAGGATGGGTGTTCCGCGGTGCGTAGAGATGCGGTAAGGTTGGGAATATTGTGAGTAAGAGGAAGTTGTGTGACGCGAGAGGAAATCGTACGACTTGCGCGGGGTTAAGCATCGCACAGGTATAAAGTCCTGCGAGCAGAAGGGGACGTGCGGTGCGCGGAGCTAGTTGATCTAGTGGCGTGCAGGAGGGAGGAAGAGAAGAAGTAGGATGAACAGAACCTGGTCCAAGACACTTGAGTCTTGGCCAACCCATTAGATTCACTTCGGGTGAGACTTCAGATCGCTTCGCGGTCTGTCGCCGAAAGGGCTAGTGAGTTTTGGGTGTTGTTGATTAATTATAGTAAACCCGGGTCTGCCCATGCAATCAACAAATGCTTCCATTGCCGGTTTA
This sequence comes from Pseudotsuga menziesii, assembly GCA_001517045.1. Classification (NCBI taxonomy): domain Eukaryota; kingdom Viridiplantae; phylum Streptophyta; class Pinopsida; order Pinales; family Pinaceae; genus Pseudotsuga; species Pseudotsuga menziesii. Next base: position 15,129 of record LPNX010676145.1, read on the forward strand.
AACGACTGGGAGTCAATGTTATGTTGGCATCCTATGAGAGAAGAATTTCACCAGTGGCTGGATTCAGACTTAAGGGAGTTCGCCAAGCAAGAGAATAGGAGTCCGAGACTAAGCACAGAGGCCTGGCTAGAAAAGCATATCGCTTCAAACATACACGCTATATTTTTTGTAACCTACGGAAACGATCTTTTTGATTGGTTATCCAAGTTGACAGATAGCAACACATTCAAGAAGAAACGAAACATCGTCTGGACACCGGAGCTGATTCAGACCGTACAGAACCTTGACAATCCGATTACGAGAGCAGTGGACTTCTGGCTTACTAGTGTGCTAGAAGGCTACGTTACAGAGTTTGCAGTTGACCAGAGAAAGAGCTTCAGTGCAGCCGAACGATACTTCTTCAAAGGATATCGCGGTAAGTATCTAAGATCTCTAAACTTGTCCCTTAAGATGCTGCTATATGAAAAAGGAACAATGGATCTAGTCTCAGATGAATAAGTAAAGCTAGTAATGTCACAAGAGTTTGAAAGTGATTTTGATGACATTGGATGAACACGGAGTGGAAAGAAGTATAAGGTAGCATCTAGTTCCCCTATCTTTGAAGACAGTTCAAACAGTATTAGACAGCAGAGCCCTAGCACCACCGAAGAACCAGAGGGGGGTATCCCTTACCACCCCTATACTCCACAAAAGCAGACAGGGACTCAGAATAATCCCGTAGGTACTCCATCTAGTAGTTCACAGTTAGTACCTACTCCCGCTACAGCACCTTCACCTACACCGCTGAGTGGTAGTACTCCCGTCAGTCAGAACCCACCACAGAGAAATAGAATGGGAGACGACATGAAGCTACCTATCTTTAAAG
>LPNX010676145.1:22659-49626 GCA_001517045.1 Pseudotsuga menziesii
ATGTTATCGGTTATTATGCATGTAATGTTAGTTGCTGTAGATGAATGTATGTATTATTCCGCTCATGATAATGCAAGAGGATAAAGATAAGTTGAAGCATTTTAGTAGGTTGTTTAAAGACTCCTTTACGTCTGTCTCTAATGACCAGTTACTCACAATATACTTCTGAGAAGTAGAGTTAGCACATCGGCACAGTCAACGTTAAGAGCGCAAATTCGTAGTGGTAAGATATCGCAGAGAGGCGGTATCGCACTGGCAGAGGAGCTGCGATGCGAGATACTACGAGCTGAGGGCTTAGCGTTGAGGAAAGGATGGGTGTTCCGCGGTGCGCAGAGATGCGGTAAGGTTGGGAATATTGTGAGTAAGAGGAAGTTGTGCGACGCGAGAGTAAATCGTGCGACTTGCGCGGGGTTAAGCATCGCACAGGTAAAAAGTCCTGCGAGCAGAAGGGGACGTGCGGTGCGCGGAGCTAGTTGATCTAGTGGCGCGCAGGAGGGAGGAAGAGAAGAAGTAGGATGAACAGAACCTGGTCCAAGACACTTGATTCTTGGCCAACCCATTAGATTCACTTCGGGTGAGACTTCAGATCGCTTCGCGGTCTGTCGCCGAAAGGGCCAGTGAGTTTTGGGTGTTGTTGATTAATTATAGTAAACCCGGGTCTGCCCATGCAATCAACACATAGTAACCCAATGAGGGAAAATAATTGGGAATGATAATCCACGTATAAGTAAAATAAAATAAAAGAATGATTATCCTAACCCGACTAAACAAAAACAATTATATAACGATGCAATGAATATGTTTAAAGAATTTGCTAAACGGCAAGAAGCTGATGACAGTCGACAAAACGCAGTTAAAGAATTAATACACTTAGTACATGATGATAAATTGGTATCTCAATTCATTGACTTATTTTATAATATGAAGCATAATAATAATACAGAAAAACAAACCAAAAACATATGCAGTCTAAACCAAAAAGACAAAAGCGATGCCGACCCACTTGTCGACCTAGAAATCGAAGGGTACCATGTTCAACAAGTTGTACTCGAATTTGGTTCACAAGTAAATATTATGACTCATGAAACTTGGGAATAGTTGGGTAGACCTTAACTATATGATTCAGGAATATACCTCAAGTTAGCCGATCAAGGTCTGATCGAACCCATCGGGGTTTGGAGAAATGTCGATACGACAATAAAAGGAATAACGACTAAAGTCAACTTTGAAATTATTGACCCTAAGGAAGGATCCAGTTCCTTCCCAGCTTTAGTAGGTCGACCTTGGGGAATAAAAATGAAAGCATCAATATCTTTAGATAAAGAAATGATAAAACTAAAAGGGAATGGATAGAAATTCATAGTACCAATCCATCCTTCCCAAGGGGAACCTTGGATAGAACCCATTGATGAAGAAGTCGACATCCGACAACTATACCAAATTCAAAATAACAAAGACTACATTGAACCCAATATCTATGGTGAGCTTCACTTAGGAAATCAAGATTCAATAGGATATAATTCAGATGCGGAGTTATATGATTGGGAAGTCGAAAACTACGAGACCCAAGCAAGGGGTTGTTGGACCATTTAGGCTATACAAAAGAATCCAATCCATCAATGTTTCTTAGTCTCCATCATCCTAAAAATATTCGAAAAGAAAAGTAAGGAATATCCTACCTTAACTCCAACAAATATAAATATCAGACAAATCCCAAGGTATAAAGAAAGAGAATCCCCAGTTATGCATATAGAACAAGTATCTAAAAACATAGGTGAAAATGTCTGACTACAAATCCTGGTAGAAACCTTTACAGGACAAGATTCTCGATGGTGGGATACCCATCAATCAAGATCGCAAACATGGACAACAGCTTCAACTTACGTCATAGAAAGATTCGTAGGAAAGAAGCTAACCAAACAGGCGCAAATACCTGTGTTCACCCAAGGGAAAAACCCAGAGGAGCACATAAGAACATGCGAAAGGGAATGGAGAAGACTTGGATATAAATACGAACATACATGGCCACACCTGTTTCCCTCGACGCTAGCCGACTTACCAAAAAAACGGTATAAAATGGAAGAAGCAAGAGATGAAACATTTCAATGGCATGAACTTAGAGAGAACTTCACTAAGGAGTTCAGTTTTATAACGCAGAATGAAAAGTTAGTCGAGATTGCAATGCAAATAAAAGCACTTATAGAACCGAACAGGAACAACAGTCTGATACAAAACCACGATCGACCGACAATACCATGCAATAACATACAAACCAATATAATACCACAGTCGACAAGACTACAAATGGAAAACGAAAATCTGGAAGGGAGAATCTTTCGATGGAAATCATATCACTCAGAAACAACAAAACCAATTCGCACAGTACTTAAAGTCGACACAACCAACAAAGAAGATATCGACCGAATGACCGCAGCAGACTTTCATGTTACATTCTCACAATTCAAAGAAGGGAGCCGATCAATCAATGAAGCTAAAGCATCAGAATGGTTGTATGCCAAAATTAAAACTAAAGAATTTGACATATCAAATGATGATCGACCAAAAATGGCAAAAATTGGCAATTACTGGAATGAAGAACAAATGACCGAGATAATAAACCTACTGAAAGAATTCTAGGATGTCTTTTCTAGAGACTATAAAGATCTCAAAGGACTAGTCCATGAAATGGGTGAAATGAAGATCAGCATCAAACCTGATGCCCGACCCGTAAAGAAGAGGCCATACAAATTAGCTCATAAATACAAAGAGATAGTCAAGAAAGATCTCGACAATATGCTCGCAACAGGAATTGTCTATCCTATTGACTAGTCAGAATGGGAAAGCCCAATGGTCATACAACCAAAGAAACATGACCCGACAAAAGTAAGGATTTGTGTCGACTTCAGAGAATTAAACAAAGTCACCCTAACAGACCCATTCCCAACACCTTACGCAGATGAAATCCTAAATGAAGTCACAGGACATGAATGCTACTCATTTACAGGTGGATTCTCAGGGTACAACCAAGTACTAATAGACAAAGAAGACCAGAAAAAGATGACATTCATATGTGAATTCGGTTCATTCACCTACAAAGTTATGCCTTTTGGTCTCAAAAATGCACCTGCAGTATTTTTGAGAATTGTTGTCAAAACATTTCAAGAATATATCTACAAAACAATGGCAGTATATTTCGATAACTGGACGATATACTCCATGTTGAAAGATCACTGTAAATGGCTAAGGCTCATGTTGGAACGATGCCGACAAATCTAGTTATCTCTTAACATAAGGAAATGCATATTTCTAACTCCTATAGGGATATTATTAGGGCACATTGTATGCAAAGAAGGCATCAAGGTCGAATTTGCAAAGATAAAAATTATCCTCAACTTGAAACCACCAATGAACCCAAAACAAGTCAGGGTACTACTCGGACACACGGGATATTACAGGAAATTTATTAGATACTACTCAGATATGACCTATCCACTGGAAGAACTATTAAGAGAATATTAGGAGTTCGTCTAGACAGATGAATGTAACATATCATTTGACACATTAAAAAGGAAACTAGTCAAGTCACCTATCCTCAAATTCCCGAATTGGTCGATCAAATTTCACGTACATATCGACGCATCAGGCCTAGCAAAAGGTGTGATCTTAACACAAGCAGGGGATGATGGAATGGATTACCTATAGTTTAAAGCAGCAAAAAATTAAACAAGGAAGAAAGAAACTATTCGACAACAGAGAGGGAAGCATTAGGAATGGTCTTTGCACTACAGAAGTACTGGCATTACCTACTATCCAACCCTTTCATCTTCTATACTGACCACCAAGCATTGAAATACCTTTTAAACAAACATTTGCACCATGGGAGGATTTGTCGATGGCTACTACTATTCCAATAATTTGAATTCGAAGTCATTGTTAGACCAGGAAAATTAAATGTCGGACCCGACCACTTGTCGAGAATCGACATGAGAGAGGAGCCGACAGGAGTCGAAGATGACCTACCGAATGCACACTTATTTCAAATAGAAGTTGTCCCAGCAGAATTAGAGGAAATAGTTCAATTAGAGGAATTCCTAGATAATAGCATGCACTAAGCACACTATGGACCGGTGGGAGTACATTTTCAAGCAGATACAACTGCCAAGAAAATCCAACAGTCAGGGCTATGGTGGCCGACATTATACAAGGATTGAAAAAAGTTTGTTAGCCAGTGCAACCGGTGCCAACGACTGGGTCAACCTCTGCCTAGTACAAAAATTCCCTTGATATCAGTAAACCCAAGCCTAACATTTGAAATCCGGGCCATCAATTTCATAGGATTGTTCCCAATACCAGCAAAAAGAACAGGTGCCAGATACATCATAACGGCAATAGAATATGTAACCAAATGGGCGGAAGCAGAACCTATCGACACATGTTCCAGTGAGATAGCTGCTAAATTTATCTATGAAAACATAATTACTAGATTTGGATGCCCACTAACCTTAATCAGTGACCAAGGATCACACTTCATTAACAAAACCATCAAAGCACTAACAAATTAGTTCAAAATTGACCACCGACACAATACATCTTATCACCCTCAGTGGAATGGAGACATAGAGGCATTCAAAAAAACATTAACAAGAGGCTTAACAAAAATATGCAACACCAACAAGGATGATTGGGATGAAAAAATCCCTACAGTATTATGGGCTTACAGGACAGCATACAAACGTTCTACTAACCAAACACCGTTCTGACTAGTCTATGGCCAAGAAGCATTAGTTTCACTACATTTCCAACAGCAAACACCTATCATAGCAGATATCTTACATGTCAATGTCAAGGAAGGCAGGAAGGACCGACTGATGCAACTAAGAAAACTAGAAGAACACCGATTGCTGGCTATACAACATCAAGAAATTCAGAAACAACAGCAGAAGGCTTGGCATGACCGAAACATTAAAAACAAAAATTTATCGATAGGAGATCTTACTCTGCTGTGTAATAGTCGAGTGAAGGGAAAACCAAAAAAAATACATACAGAATGGATGGGACCTTACATTGTCGAAGAGATTCATGCCAACGGATCAGTCCGACTAAGGACGTTACAAGGCATAATATTTCAGAAACTTGTTAATGGTGCCCGACTAAAACGTTACAAAAATTAAGCAAATCTTTAAAAAAAATGTATGTACACATATATGTAACGACCATAACCATTCAGAAAACCTATAAAAATCTAAAAATCCCAAAAACAACAAATAGATCCAACACCCATAAACCAGAATGACAGAAAAATTTGGAAGATTTACTAGACTGCACTTCGACAACCGACATTCCACCCATCGACATACCGCCATCGACCACCCACATGATCCGCATCGACTGACGACTCCAAAGGTCAAATCATGCCTTCATGACTACAGTGAGAAGGAGCTCCGAAATCAAAATGCATTTAATGCAAACTTGATAGACCGTCCTAGACCATCACTTCCACCATTAATACATCCATCGACAGAATCTTTAACCACTCCACCTATAAATATCACACCAGAAAAGGATCACTTACCGCGTTTTGAAAAAATAGAGCAACCAAGCATTCAGAAACCCGAGAGCAGAAACCCTATAAGTAAAACCGATCAAGAGACCGACAAAATGGCCCCGAAGCAAACCAGAGCCGCAGCAACAAAAACAAAAGAACTACAAGCTGTCGAAACCCTGCTCATGAGAAGACTAAGAAACATTAAAAATTCCAAGATACAGGAAACTTCATGGGAGAAAACCTGGGCAAAAATCAAAGAATGGGCCTATGTAGTCAAGAAAATTACACAAGAAGCAGAGAAGATAAGCTACATTACCATTATGATTTACATGAACACACCTTTCATGGTGAGTTTCAGAGGAACAAAAGAAACCGCTGTAAAATTCATCATCAGCCGATATCACAATGGCAAATTCTACTTCGACATACCAGTAGAAATTTTTGGCAAGGTCATATACAAGCTAACTGGTCTCTCAAACCAGGGTGAACCTGTTCCTATCTGCATAAAATAAGGATTGGTAGAATGACTAACAAGAACACCATCAGGGAAGAATTCGAAAGTGCTAATGATCAATCAACTACAAGCCCGGACACCACAAATCGTGGTCAAAACAATAGCAACAGGACTCACTCCTACAGGTCGAGTGAGTGACCTGAATCTAGACATGCTAGAAGTAGTCGACACAATAGCAGAAACAGGGAAAAATTATCGTTGGGCTCAGTATGTTTCCAACATGCTCAAGACTATATGTGAGAAATGTCAAGAGTCAGCTAGGATTATCAGGTTCCCATCACTGATAATCTGGATAGCAATGTACCACTTGTGTCCAGTCGAAGACAAGCAGTTCCAAGAACCTAGAAAGTATCACATGTGGAGGTTCAAACCCTTCTCACATAATGGAACACTAAAAGAGCTATCAAATGGCAAAGTAATGTTGGAAAATTGGTTCCAAAACCTAAAACTCCAGACAACTAGATGGAGGGTGCCTCAAAACATCCAAAGAAGTCTACAAACAACAGTACGCATTCAACTAGAATTCGACCACACTGCAATCTGGTACATGTAGGGGGGGAAAGCAACAGCAAAACCTCTCGACTATTACCCAATAGACGAAGATATTTTCCAAGAGCTAGCTCGACAATCCAATACAAAGCTATCAATACCAGCAAAGGCCAAAGAAATAAATCAACCAATCGAAGAACCATTGACCGACCAGGAAAAAGAGGAGGATTATGAACTCTGCCTATATATCAGTACCTTCGTGTCGAAAGATACACTGACAGAGGACACCAGCAGACTTCAACTAACAATTGTCCCACAACCTATCCAAATGGGAAGCATACTGACTGAACATCAAGTAGCTAAACCAACAGAAAAAAGTATCATTTTGATTCACCGATAGGAGGAAGGATAAAAATAGATAGAAGAAGAGACTGAATCAGATAATCCAGAGTATGCTATGACGAAAGAAAACCTAAAGAAAATAGCAAAGGAAATAGCAACCTCAAGACAAAAGAAGGCAAATCATGGAAAAGGGAAGGGGAAGCGTCAGCTTATCCTCCCAAAATCAGAAGATGAAGAAGAACTATTGGATACTGCTACCGACATCATAGAAGACGCTACAACAAGAAAAATATCAGTCGAGACACAGTTCAAGCGGTTCGTCGACGCGGGAGAAAAGCAAGGAAGACCGAAAAAGGAAAAAACTACAACCCCTTCAGTTGATGAGAACATTTTCGATCTAGTCTCTAAAACCCCACCCCCATCCCCAACCCATATCACACAAGAGGATACCCCACAGTTACCCACCATAATCCCTATCGACATTTGTAAGAATGCTATGCCGGAGACATTAAAAGAACAGTTTGACCAGGATGGCGACTTCCAAGAATTCATTGAAAAACTTCTCGAACTATTCACTTGTGCTCAGAAAATTATTACCAAATGCCCTCTAATTGAATCTAGCTCAGCACGACAAACCCTCGCACAACAAATGGGCCAAATACCTCAAAAAACAAGAACTGTAGGAAGCATTAGATCGATATTCTTAAGGAATCCCGACACGATTCCCAAATTGCCACAAGCCGCACCTCATCCTTTATCCCCTCATATATCTCCCATCCTTTACCAGCCAATGAACCAGTCAGAGAATTGGAAGAAGATACCCAAAAAGATATCAACCAGGTAATCGACAACCTATTCTCTGACAAACTAGCCAATTCCCCACCAAAAGTCAAAAATCCACTTTCAACTGAAAACATCCCAACCACACCAATTACACCAAACCACTCACCGTCACTAGTACCACATACCAACCTAGAACAGTTTCCAAATCCTGAAACACCTACTTCAAACCCACTAGAGACACACCAAGCTACAAGTTCCACCCAATAAGATCAAACAAAAATCCCACCGACCAATGAAGATCAGCAACCAGAAAACCAGCCACAGGAGAATCAACCACAGATAGAACAGCATCGACATAAAATAAAAAGGAACATCACAAAGAATACACCTTAGCCAACTTGGATCAACTACTGTAGTCGATGCAAGGAAACTAAGAGATGGAGAGTTGGGTCAACTGTTACAAACTCTCTCCACAGAGACAACAACAAGAAACCAAACTAGATGAGAGCATCTCGACAACAATAAGAAATAACAAATCAAATTTTTATCAAAATGCAGAAATCTAATCCAAATAGTAATACCGGGACCTATAGAGGCTGACACCGACAAGCCGCTAGAAAAAACATATCAGCTATTTGAAAGTGTGGTGTCTACTCTACAATTACATCTACAAAATACAAAGGAAGATCAAATAGAGGAAACATCCAGACTACTAAGCCAGTAGTATACAGCATTCTCGGAACCTCACAAATTACTGCAAGACCACTTGGAAGAGTCTATCATCACAGGTGAAGTACTCCGTGATTGGCCTACCTATTACGAACAAGTATTTCAGCAGACCCGTAAGACTCGTGAGCAGATTCAAGTGTTAGAAAAGAGGTGAGGAATCGAAGAAACAGTGAGAAGTACAATACAAGAGCAGATTGTATTGGAAACAACAAAACTACAAAAACTGGAGAGACAAGCACACCAATGGGTACATCAAGCACTACCAAGCCTCAACAAACTAGATGCATATTTCCCACATATGAAAAGACTACTAGATGTAGCGGAGGAAAAATATCAATTCATGGGACCTGACATGGAAAGCATCGCAGAACTTTCCATCCAAGAAAATATTTCGACTCTGTCAATGGCATCACAACATTGACTATCGACATCCAAAAAGTACTACAGAGTTGGACAGAATTTCAACATCAATTGGCCATTACAGCAGAAGCAATTGTGGAAATATGCGTGCAGAAATGACCAACCATCTGGCTACACAGTCCATGAAGACAAATAATACCTGAAGAAACTACCTCAGATAGTGCATTATTGAAGTACCTCCTATGTTTCTTCAGGATGAAGAAATATTTTGTTCCTGGGGGAGATGTTGGAGGAGCTAGTCGGTGAGTCGACTAGTCGAATAGCCAACTAATTAGGAGATTAGTTCGGTCACATGAGGTCTTTTTGGTTGACCAAACCGACAGGTAGTTATATGTAACTGTTTGTAAATCATATATATTATCCTGTTGAGCCAGATGAAAACTGGGTTCATTTCTGTGTATGTATGGACCCTCATGTTATAATATAATATGTTACTTCCTTATCTATGTTCTTGTTTCTTGTGTCTGTTATGTCTATATGATTCCATGTGTATTATTGGTAACCTTTTGTGATCTATGAGATTACAACAAGATCAGGCATCAAAAGGTGCACTTAACTTTTTAAGAAGAATAGTCATTCTTCTAATTTAAATAATTATGTTTTAAGTGAATTCTAGTGGAATGGGTTTTGATTTTGGATATTTGAATAGGATGAGAATTAATATATTTGGATGTAATCGAATCTGATCTTAAAAGGAAGAATCCAAGTAGGATTGGCATGAAATATATTAAGCGTCTTCTTGAGAATTTATAGGATCTTAATAGTCTGATTAGGAGGGAAGATGGGATCTATAACTAAATTAGTTTAATCTGTATTTCCTATATATTCTATGAAATATTGAGAATAGGGATATAGAGGGGAGCAGGGTGAAAATGGTTGATCAATGGAGGACCTGGACATCTGTTGGAGAAGGCCAATTTAATGATGTATATGGTCTGAAGGGTAGATCAAGATTCAAAGAGACTCTGATTATAGTATGTATGTACCGAATTATTAATGAATTTGAATTTCATCCTATTTGTATTGTCTCTGTACAATTGTTGAAGTCATGTATGTGCATGTATGAGAATTGCAATCCAGTTCTATGTTTATAATTGAGTAAGCAACAGCAAGAAATCTATCCTAGTAAAATGGTTTGAGACAATTAAGCACTTGTAAGGGAGAGACAAATATTCTATGCATTCATAAATATGATAGGAAGGTGATTACTCTGTAATAAACAAAGTAATGATGAATTCATTGTTGTGAATTAGAGAGCCTATGTAAGACGTTACAAAATTAACTATGTGTAAGAATTTTGTGAAAAACATTATTCAACACTGTAGTTGAAAAGGAAAATCGATTCAAAACTGATATGGCGTCTCCATATACCCAAATGGTCCAAGAACAGTGTCCATAGGAAATTTGATCAGGTGTTTATCAAACGAGGTTTAGATTAATGGTGATTATGTATACACCAATCTAATACACCCACCATAGTGAATATTTTCTCATATGTTAAAAAAGGTTTGGATACCTCAAACATGAGGAACGTCTCATTTCAAGAACAACCAATATTATGAATATGAGTTGTTGACATTGCATCCAGTTATTCATTAGAACATCTAGCAAACGATTTTAACTATTCAATTATTGAGGATAGCGTCAAGATATGGATATACATCCCATATCCTAAATATGCTTTGAATTTCAAGTTTGTGTGGAGGTGGCGCCCAGTGGACAAGTAATTTCCATTTGTATGAATAGAGGAAACATTTGGTATGTGTTGAAGAGTGTTTTTGTTGGTGTTGGCTTCTCACGTAATTCTCCAAACTGATAAATTTTGTTGTGTGTGAAAATTTTATCTAAGATTGTTTGAAAGGAAAATATTAGGTTTAACAAATGAATAAAAATTACGCCCAGTGTGTTAGGATGTGTCAAACTTATAAAAGTGTGTAATTTTGTATTGAAAATACCAACAAGGTTTGACTTAGACGATTGTGGTGAAAGTATGATGGGTATGTGTTTGGGTGTAGTATGATAGAGAAAAAGATTCTCATTAAAATGGATGATATGCAAAGTAAGAAATTGGGTTTTTTTATCCTATTATAGGAATTGCAGGCAAAGAAGTTGAACTAGAAGGAACAAAGTACTTTCCTGCATCGGTAGATTAGTGACTTAAATAAAATTTTGGGATGTTTTTTGTCCAATAGTTTATGGTCCCATGGTATTGGGTGACCATTGGTATTTTTCCATGGTAATTACACTATAAAAGGAAAGCATTGTAATACGTCTATGTATTGTATTATATTGTAGCATTGTAAAAGTGATCTATGCGATTGTGAGAGAGAGACTATGATAGAGTGAAGAGGAAGCGCAGCGGGGTTGATTCAGGTTGTATCCCTTCACTTTGTTGGAAGGAATAATAACAAAGGGCTGGCAATTGTTGTGTCGGCATAGTTGATCTTGGGTGAACCATGTTATATTTGTGTCACTTTTGTAATGTGTTTTGATATTTGCATCTTGTTTATTGTTTATTGTTATTGCTCTGCAATCTTGTTTTTCTAACACCTTTTTGTCAAAGTTTGCTATGGTATTTGAATTGCAACAACATGTGAGTTGTTTGAATTATTGAATCATTGATCTACATGCAATGAGTGCAATTGAAATGTATAATTGTGCAGTTGAATGGAATGAACAATGTACACTAAACAAGACAAATTTCAAAGAAAACTAATAAGAATTGATCAGTAAATTACAACATTAATATTCATTAATTCCATCAGTATACAATAGTGTTATAATAAGGAGAATTGGAATCATGTGGATAATATTTGAATCTACCAACTCAGTCCTGACTGAATGGATAACTATAAGTGTCTAAATCACTATCGGAGACCACTAGTCTAACTCCACATGTCTAATTTATTCTATCAATAATATAAACTAGTTAAACTGATGAGGTAGGTGAGAAATGGTGCCTACTCCCATGTAGACATGAAAGAAGGGTGCTAACTCAACCAAAAGACATCTAACTGAATGTAACTCGAGAATAACTTAACATAAATACCTACCAACTACAACCAACTTATGGAGGTTGTAAGTGGCACTCGGGGTGGTGCCTAAAGTGTAGGGATTGGCACTGGTGGCACCAAATGGCACACTAGTGGCACCAAAGAAACCAATGGCACCAAACTCTATCAAATGACTCCTAAGTTAGGAAAATGATCTAATAGACTATATATGGACAAGGGAGGATTATATAATCCTAACACCCCCCCTAATCCTAACTTGGACAACTTGGCTCCTGACAACAAGGCCAAAAGTCACTTATTACAATATAGAAGAAGTAAGACTACTGAATAAACCAAGTAAAATGGGTAAAACATCATGGGAAAACCCCCCCTCAAGATAAGCAGTGAAACAGGAAAACAAGTTTTGAATAAAACTTTGTGAAAAAATTGATGCACTTTGCAACAGCAATACAGTAGTTTGGTTCTTCTGTGCAATAGCATCCTGGAACTGTGCATGTGAACCTCTCCAAACTAAATGAGTGTGTGTGGAGGAATTTTTCTCTTTGTAAGAATAAAAATATGCTCAACTGAATCAAAAACATAGATAGTTGCAAGATGAAAACTAGACCCATGTAGAGCAACTGAGATCAACTGATGAGAGATAAAAAGTACTTGAGAATTAGAACCATGTGAGTAAAAACTAAGAAAATGATATATTGCATCCTTGAACATAAAACCATGTGAGGTAAAATCAGCTCCAAGTATTAGGAGAAAGTGTCTAGGCGAATGCAAAATATCTCCATCTTTACTAGTTCTATGAGGAGACGAGCATGTGATCAAATCGAAAGGTAGAGAAGCCTTGGTACTATGGAGAGTGAATGCTTGAGATACATAACATGATATATCTTCAAAAACAAATAATGATCCACAAAATATAATATCATCAATCTCATGAGAGAAAAATGACATCAAATCCCGGGCAGCAATTTTGAAAGAGACATGTGGTACTTTATTTTTCACACCAAAATTGATGAGAACAGCTACAAGCATGACTAGAAGATCTTGAAACTTAAAAATTGAACCAAATAAGGTCATATCAGATCAAAATAAGGTCATATCAAAACCAAGAGTATGGAACAAAGGTTCCAAGTGCCCCACTGAAATGGTAGATGCACAGTTTTCTCCTTCTTCAACAAAATTATGAGTATTGGTGCATGCAATCATGTAGGAATTTGATGGAAGCTCTAGATCAAAGAGAGTGAATGGATCACTCCTAAAATATAATATTTCTTCCAAAAAAATCCAAAGTATTACTTTTTTGCACACAAATAGCAAAATTAGATATAGAGAAATCAAATTCCTCTTCATTTTATGAAACAATTATTGGCAAACTTGCACATAATTTAAAATAAAAAGAATCATCTGAGAATGTGATTTTTTCTTCAATAACAGAGATTCGAATGTTTTCTTCTGTATCAGCTATATGAGAATATGAGATATCATGGATCTCATAAACTTTTGGAGCAGCAGGAGAAGGATTCACTCCAAGGAGACTTTTCTCAATTCAAATTGATTGTGTGGAAGATTCTGCTTCTTCTTCATCTTGAACAACTTGCTTTGTTGCAGAAGAGGGCGCAATGAGTACACTCTTAAACTCATCATGTTGGATTTTAATAGAACCTCTCCCAACAACTGGGATTTGGGAGTCACATCCCATATAAGTGTTAGGTCCCCTTAATAGAGTGAGAGTGGTGAAGGATTCCCTGGAGGCAACCATGTGGTTGGATGCTCCAGAATATATCAAGTAAGCCTTCGACGGTGCGAGGCCTACTTTCAAAGCAAGGCACATCTCATATTCTTTAGTCTTCTCTCCAGCATCAGACATCTATGCACCTTATGGAAGGGCAATATTGTTTTGTTCAAGGAGTGTTGTCAACTGGTTGAGGGTCTTCTTCATGCACTAGATTTCTGGATGAAATCCTCTCATACAGTAAGGACACTTAGTCTTCTCTTTTATGGAAACCGAGGCTCCATCAGAATATTTTTTATTCTCTTTTTGCTTCAAATATGAAGCTTAGGCTCCTTCCCCTTGTTCTCTCCTCTGGCTTGCACATTGGTAGAGTCTGACATCAAGAAAGCTTGATTCTTGGAATTTTGAAGCACTCACATATGAACCAACTTATCATGCTCATGTATTAAGGACTCAGCAAACATGTCTAGAGAAGGCATCTTCCAATTGGGGATGGAAGCTCTTTCAGAATGGAAGGTAGAGTCAAAGACGGAGTACTCAGAACCAAGTTTTCTAAGCATAGACAACACAAGCTTCTCATATTTCCTCTCTATTATGCATTGTTTACATTGCACTGCTATAGACTTGAATTTTGTGAAAAATTGTTGGAGAGTTTCGAAACTGCTGGGAAAAAATGCAATGAGCTCATTCTCCAATATGTTCCCTCGAAACTCATCTTTCTTTCCAAACAAGAGTTCAATATTTTCCCAAGCTTATTTTGGAGTCTCCAATCCCTCAAGGTGAAAGAGAAGATCCTAGGAGATGTGAGTGCATAGAAATCCAAAGGATTCATCCAACCGATTCAATAACTTATTTTCTCAGTAGGGTGATGAGGCTCTGTCTCTCTTCCCATAGTCATCCTAAATAGACCCAACTTGCACAAGGATACTTACATATCTTCCCTCCAATCAACATAGTTGAAGGGTGTAAGGGTTTGGGGTACAAGAGCGGTAGAATCCATCTATTTTCCTGTTGAACAAAGAATTCTTCAACAAACTGCGTAGGTACCTACAAGTAACACTGCAAAAACCACAATCAATTTGCAATCATGTCAGTTGCAAGCCTTCCACCTCAGCATGTACACTTTTTTAGGGTCTGTCACACCTGCAGAGACTTATCTGGATGAATCCAGAGTTAGAAAGGCACAAATTGCAGGAATTATGTGGAAACCCAACTACTTTTGGTGCACAATGGAGGTTGGACAGACTTGCTGCTAGCCTAAACAAGGCTCGGATTCCATATTTGAATTATTGAACCATTGATCTACAGGAAATGAGTGCAATTGAAAGGTATAATTATGTAGTTGAATGGAATGAACAATGTACACTGAACAAGAAAAAATTCAGAGAAAACTAATAAGAATTTATCAGTAAATTACAACATTAATCTTCATTAATCCCAGTAGTATACAATAGTGTTACAATAATGATAATTCGAATCATGTGGATAAGATTCGAATCTACCAACCCAATCTCGACTGACTAGCTAACTATAAGTGTCTAAATCATTATTGGAGACCACTAGTCTAACTCCACATGTCTAATTCAATCTATCAATCAGTTAAACTACTTAAAATGATGAGGTAGGTGAGAAATGGTGCCTACTCCCATGCATCCATGCAATACTAGCGCTACCTCAACTGAAAGACACCTAAATGAATGTAACTGGATCATAACTTAGCATAACTAACTACCAACTGATGGAGGCTATTAGTGGCACTCATAGTGGCTCCTAAAGTGTAGGGATTGGCATTGGTGGCACCAAATGGCACACTAGTGGAACCAATGGCACCAATATCATGGTGGCACCAAACTCTAGCAAATGAATCCTAAATTAGGAAAATGATCTAATAGACTATATATGGACAAGGGAGGATTATATAATCCTAACATGAGTTTAGTCTTAACATTTACTTTCTAGCAAAGCGTGAATTTAGTTTAGCATTTACTTTCCAATAGAGTGTGAATTAGTTTTAGCATTTAATGTCCAACAGAGTCAATTTACCTTTAGCATTTACTTTCCATCATGGTATGAATTTGATGTTAATGTTTGAGCAAAATCAAAGTTGGTTGAACTTTAAAACTTTTATCAAACAATTTCATCACTTTATGAAACTTTAAATCAACCATATAAGAAACTTTATATCAACCACATAATCAAATTTATATCAACCATCTATGAATATTTAAATAAGCCACATATGAATCTTTATATCAGTGATATATGAATCTCAAGAATAAATCGTCCACATAAATAATCGACCATAAGAGAAAATATATATCCTAGGAAAACCCTCCAAACTCAGAGGATGAAAAACCCCAAAATTCTTTGAGTATGATAGATAGATTTGCAGAGAATGATTCACTACACATAAGCATATTTCTCCATAAGAGATATCACCCTAGAAGTAGAGAAGAGAGATCCAATGCAACCCTATAAAAACAACTGTATGCAACTATGTATTGAACTTGTCAGATGCCTAGCATATTAATAACAAGCAAAAACATCTAGCATGCATAAGGGGGTGAACAGGATACTTAGTAAACATGCTGAGATCAACACATGGTGCATTCACTAGGAGAAACATGCACTAGAAATCCTATAATTCAATCATTAGCGCCCTCCTAAGCTCCAGTGTCAACTAACACTTCAGTTACTCTTGCATGCACAAGATATGTGCCCTCCTTATTTATTTATATTTAACTAGATGCTAACTGTCTTGAACTAAATGTGAACTAGATGAACTGAATGTGAACTAACATAACTAAAATTAATCTTCAACTGAATGTTAGGAGATTAACTGAAAGTATTTGTTACTTCACAATCAGTGTCACCCATGCACAATCACATTGCATGAATCAAGGAGATGTTGCTTCTTTAACTAACACATTATTTATTTTCAACTTAGGTTGAGGCCTTCATAATTCGAGTTCACTTGAGGCATACATGTGCAATTCAAATTCATTATCTTTCTCTATGTTATATCTCATTATCATTAATTAAATACTACATGGTCCATATATGTATTAATTAATTAACCATATTATCATATCATACCAAGAAGAGTTGTTTCATACTAATAATCATATGTATTACCCTAGGTCATATAGTCATATGCTAAAGTATTCACTCTAGGGGTAGTTAATCCCTAAAGGAGACTTATAGCACCTAGTCACCATGACTAGCAATATATCACATAGTATATATGCATGACTTGATACAACACAATTCTAGAATGTAATACGACACAAGTCTATAGTCTTGATACAACACAAAACTAGTCTTGATACAACACAAGACTCCAATCTTGCTACATCACAAGATCACAGTACATGAATCTTTCATGAATAAGACTTAATACAACACAATGTCCTAACTTCATACAACATAAGTTTCCTTAACTTAATACAACATAAGTTCCTGACTTGATACAACACAAGTCCCTTAACTTAATACAACACAATTTACTGAACTTGATACAACACAAGTTCCTGACAAAATACAACACATGTCTCCTGGAGAATGACTCATGATGTTGTACATTTAACACTCCCTCGTTGAATACCAAGCTTATCTCAAAAGTATCTGAACTCTGTCACATAAAGAGAATTTGTCAAGACGTCTACAATCTGCTCCTTAGTAGCTATGTACTGAAGCTTCACAATATCTTTATGGACCATGTCTCGAATGAAGTGATATTTCATCTCTATGTGTTTCAACTTGACATGAAACACTAGATTTTTGGAAAGCTTTATACAAATCTAGTTGCCATGCCTAATCATTGTAGGCTCAATCTTTTCACCGAACAATCCTCCCTATAGCTTTCTCATCCACACCACTTCTCTGCAAGAGGTACTAGCAGCAATGTAATTAGCCTCTATGGTACTTTGGGAAACTAAGCCCTGCTTTCTGCTAGACCAAGAAATCATGGCAGAGCCCAAGTGAAACAGTATCCGAAAGTGTTTTTTCGGTCCACAATGTTTCCACCCCAATCAAAGTTAGAATATCCAATTAGTAACACTCCTCCATTGGAGGAATTCTTGATTCCATAAGAAATAGTACCATGAAGGTACCCCAAAACATGCTTTGCTGCAACCTAGTGTCTGTGTTTAGGATCCACCATGAACTAAATCAAAATGCTAATTAATGCCTGGCCTCAAGTGTATCGAGTACATCAGTGAGTCAATCATCTGTCTGTAAAGAGTGGGGTCTACTGGATACAATCCATTCTCAGTCTCATGAAGTTTCCTTAAATCTGAAACCATTGGATTACTCATGGATTTACAATCCACCATGCCAAATATCCACAAGATGTCTATAATGTACTTCCCTTGAGATAGAAATATCTCATCATTTCTCTACCATATCTCAAGGCCTAGAAAGTAGTGCATCAGACCTAAGTATTTCATCTCAAAATCTAAGGTAAGATCCCTCTTACACTCAATAATCAATATTTCCTCTTCGGTGAGGAATAGATCATCAACATACCAAACTAGTATTAAAGGTTGGTTCTCCACTACTTTGAAATACAAGTTTGGATCTACTTCACTCTTCAAGAAACCTAGTTTCTAAAGGTAGCTATCTATTCTGGCATACCAAGCCCGGGTAGCTTGCTTTAACCCATATAGGTATTTCTTCAGCTTGCACACGTGGGACTCCTTCCCATGAAATAAAAATCCATTAGGTGACTAAATGTAAACCTCTTCATCAACCTCACCATTGAGGAAGGCAGTCTTCACATCCATCTTGTGAATTTTCCAGCCTGTTGCAGCTGCAACAATTTCCCAAAATTCTAAATAAATTTAGGACCCTCCTCTGCTTTAGATTAGTTTGATTTTTCTTTCTTATTTGGTCTAATGACTTTTGGAACGTTTTCCAGCGCTTGGGTTGCTCTATCAATCGATCTGATGTTTTCCTTAATGCTTAAAGTAATCCCATGCATAATCAAGCTTATCGTTTCCTTTTGAATACCTTTGAAGCCATTCTGAATTGGAAGTTTGTTCATTTGAATTTCCCGCCATTGCGGAGGTTTTTTTCCTTGTCTTTTTCTACCGTTGCCGGTGGTTTTTGGTTCTACGTCGGAAGGTACGATTATTTCCTTGTCCGCCGTTGCGGACAGATCTTCGCTTCTGGCCTCCGCCGTTGCAGATCAGTTCGGGTTTTGATTTTCTCTTTCTTTCCGACTTATGTTTTTGGTTTTCTTTTGGCTGTGTATCGGAGCCTTTTACCATCACTCTCTCCACCATTGCGGACGGTGTTTTGTTATGAGTGTCCGCCGTTACAGAAGAGTCCAAGTTGTTGGCTTCCGACCCAAGAGGTCGCCGACGTCCGATCATTTTTTTTTTCACGCGCCTTGCTTACCATTGCGGACGGGTTGATGTTGTGGCTTTCCGCCGTTGCGGAACGATTTGAGTTCTCACCTTTCGATCCGGAATTGTTTCTCGTCCGATCCGTTAAGTCTTCCCACGTGCAAACCAATTTATATATAGGGAGAAGCGAGGTGGATTATTTTATTGTTTGTTTTGGCTCGAACTATCATGATCATCCTGTGCTGTCGACCCCTCGAAGCTCATGGACCACCGTGCTGGTACTCGCATCTAGGTGGCAGTTGAGGAAGCCTGACCGCTTTCGCCTCGTTGGATACGTCTGTTCCAGGTAGGTTTATTCACCTTCTCCCGCTCTTTTTGAAGCATTTGATAAGGATTGATGTAGTTAGTCTTGGTTAGGATTGCTTCCTTCGCCCGTCAGATGTATGCATATATAATAGAGGGAAGGGGGTATTCTGACCGCTAGCATGGGCATTTTTAACCCACGGAGTATTTCTCTACCTGCGGCCATTGGTGCACAGCCTCACTGGGTGGGGGTTTGGTGCAGGCGGCCGTTACGCCGCCTGCACCTAGCTGCCCCATGTGTGGCAGTAGGGTACAGGGGAGTCTTTGTGGTGATTTCTTGTGGCTTTTGGTAGTTCGTCTTTTCACTCGAGATCCATATTGCCTGTGTGCTCGAACCCCGGTCTATGTGTTCACGTCATCCCACGCAGTCCAGTTCGGCTCGGTCGTTTGAAACCCTAGCTGGTTAGCAGGGATATGCCGTGTTTTGGTTTCACATGGGTAGTGGTTTTGATACGAGAGTTAATTGCGGAAAGATGGAAGTAGTACCCGCAGAGAGTGGAAGGGGTAGTCGGTTTGATGTAATTTTTCTCCCGTGAACCGCAAAAGTCCCCGTTGAGTTTAATCTTGCTAGGCTATTGGTTGTTAAGATGTTTGGGATTGAAAACATAGAAGACTCACACAGTCATACTGCATATAGCTTCGTTCAATCAGTTTCTTTAATTGCTATGCACAGACTAGGTTACCGAGCACTGCGTCTTGCATTTTAATGGTTCTGATGGTCAGGGCATTTTTTCACTGTACATGCATGCATTTGCTTCCCTACTTGTTATCACATTAAAACACATTGAAATGGCACCTTTGCATATGGATGTAATTTTATTGCAGTCTAGAAGATGGTTGATGGGATGTTTTAATATCATACAGAAATGTTTTGCATCATGCTAAGATATAGACAAGAGCACTAAATAGTGTGCATTTGGTCAGTCAGGTTATGCAAGCTTATATCTTAGTTTCATCGACTAGTTGCTGTCATGGTATACATAGAAAGGATAAAATGCTGCACACTGTCATGTAAATGTATGCACCTTGAATTTCTCAATGTTACAATGTTATATATGGTAGGAAGAAGTCGAGTCCACCATGTCCAAAAGACAAAAGAAGAAGGCCCCAGTGGTGGAAGAAGTGCCAGAAGCAGAAGCTGAAACAAAGACTGAATACATATACGAAGACACTCAATGTGTTTCTGGTGTTGAGCCCGAGTACAAATGGGGTGAAATATACAGATTGATTTCCCGCAGGGAGGTTCCCGACACAGGCCTCGAAGAAGAATCTATCTATGCTAACATAGAGAAATCTTCTATCATGAAAGTTGCCACCAGACCAAAGTTGTTCCCATGCTCTGAGGTAATTGGCTGGATTTTTCCCTGAGTAAATACAACCACAATGATCATAGGAAACGTTGAAGGACAGGGCTATGCTGCATTTAGCCCTGGATATGTGGCGTTGGCCTATCACCTACCAGAAGCCCAGGTTTTCTTATCTGACGATTGGCTGGACAGCATCAGAATGGACCTGGTGGAAACTCTTAAGAAAATGCTCTTGCAGGGAAAGCTTTACCGATATAGACAGACCGGTGAGTATGATACAGCGAGCTTGAGGGCTCCCTACAGGTTTATAGCTCTGATGCTTAATAGGATCTTTGGGAGAGCTCATGGCAGACTCTTCAAGCTTGAATGGATACCTATTATCTTTCATGTGGAAACCCAAGGAACAGTCTTCAATTGGGCCAGCCTTGTATCAATCAGTCTTTCCTCTTACTTGGCCACAGCCGTGGGAGGAGAAGCTCAAAAAAGGTCCGAATTTTACATGAGTTCAATATTGATAGATTGCATATTGCGTCACCAGCCCTTCCCCGGTCTCAAGTGCATCTGGGACAGGGAAAGAATGCCAATGTATGCCACTTATAGACCATTGTGGGCTCACCAGTACCATAGCCATTACAGAGAGGTCTATGAGCACTTCATTATGCCACTCTACACGCTCATTTTCCGGAAGGAATGTGACTGTATGTCAGAAGGTTCCATGCAGGTAATAGGAGAACATGCAGACTATTTCTTGACTGACAATGGCATGTATTTCAGAATGTTTGGAGGATCGAAGACACCTTTACTGCTGCCCAAATATGCAACGGATTATATAGTCCATAAAGAGGCAGTCAGGCAGGTGTTCATTGACGAAATAGGTAGTTTCTTGTTCGAACACAAGAAAACCGCATACCCTCCTTTACCATTCAAGCTAGGTAGCTACAAATTCACCAGGGTGAAACAAGCTGCTGAATTCATAGAGGAATTGGGGAAGTTCCATTTTGGTGAGATGCCTTTCCGAAGGAATGATACTTACGGTAAAGTGGTGGAGCATTGTAAAGAACACAAAGTACATTTTGAGTATACTCACCACTTTGATAAGGAAGAATCTGTCTTCCAAAACGCCCCTAACATGACGGCACTGAACAGAATATTTAAGAAAAAGATTACCACCAAAGGTGGAAAGGGGGAAGAACAGGCAAAGGTTGAAGAAGAAGACAAAAAGCGAAATGAAGAAGCCCAGAGGTTGGAAAAAGAAGCGGCAGAAAGGCTTCATTCAGAAGAAGAAAGAAGGGCTACTCAGGAAGCAATAAAGAAAGTAGAGGAAGCAGCTAGAAAAGAAACAGAGGAAGCAAAGAGAAAGCTTGATGAGGAGCTCCACAAGCAAGAAGCTGAAAGAATAAAGTTGACACATCAGTCAGCTTCCGAAACAGTAGCGGGACAGACTCAGGAGGTGGAGAACCCCGAGGTACATACCCCTCAAGCACCCGCTGCCAGCACACCCACGGTCCCCTCACTCACGTTGGTCCCTTTTGTCCAGAAAAAGGGAGAAGAAGTCCCTGACTTCAATACTATTTATTATGATAGGGCCACCAAGAGAATAATGAAGAGGACGGAAAGAAAGGTAGAAGCAGAAGGAATGGCTGGCAAAATGATAACAGATACGACTGTTATGCTAGGGACAAACCTAGATCCAAGGCTTACCCTGAGGGCCGGGACTGCAATACTACATGCTTCAGAGGATAACATAGACAAGGTGATGACTGAACTGGAGTCATACAAGAAATCTTCTGCTCAGTTGAAGGATACCCTGAAGAGAGAGAGAGAGAGAGAGGAAGGAAACAGGTTAAAGCGGAAATTTGAACACTTACAGAGGGATATGAAGACTGCTGAAGCTGAATTGCAGGCCCTACATGAAGAGAGACAGGCTCATGAGACTACACAAGAACACCTTGAGCAAGTGCAAGCAGAAGATCAAGAGTTGAAGAAGGAGAAGGAGCAGTTGCTGGCAAAGGTGGAGGAGCTAGAAGAGCAGCAGAAGATCATCTTGACAGCCAATGATATGCACTCCCAAGATCTAAGAAAGGAACATCAGGAACAGATCTCTTCGTTGCTCCAGCCATTCAAAGAACATATCTTGGCCCAGAAAGCTAGAATGCTCCAGCTACAGATTGCTCTAGAGGAAAAAAGGTGTAAGGTCCTTCAGATTGACAACCGGTTAGGGGAAATCATGGAAACCTCCTCCTACTTCGTCGACAGATCCCAGGATGTTCTTGAAGTTTTGAATGCCAAAATGGCAAGGATGGAGAATAATGCAGAGAATCCAGCAGAGCTTCCAGCCAAAGACCATCAAGCCCTAAAAAGAGATCATGACCTAGTAGAGTTCGTTGTCAGCACCACGGAAGACTTCAAGAAGACCGTCAAAAGGACGCAGGGAGCATGCTCAGAATACTTCAGGAGGCTCCTTAATACATTCAACCGGTGTCAGACAGACGCTGAACATAAGCTTGATGAGTTCCCAGACCATGAAACCTTCATAGAGATATTGCAGAGTAGATATCAGGATGCAGAGGCCAGAACGCAACAGATCAAGGCCATTGATGACCTAGTTTTGAAGAATGAAGTGGGCCACCCAGCCGTTAGTGTACGATTTTTGGAAGATCAGCTTCGTTTGAGCCCAGCAAGGATCGAGGCTATCAAGAATCAAGCTGAGAAATTTGAGATAAATATTCAGTTTTTGGAGCCTAGCACTTTTGAAGGCATCGCTAGTGAAGCTGCAGCGTGGAAGAAGTTCCTAGAAATCCAAGCGGGGCCCTCTTCGTAAGGGACGGGTCATCTTTGTATTTTGTAATATTTTGTAAAGACATTTAAAAAAGTAAAACGTTGGGAAGATGAAAGGTTGGGAAGCCCAAAGGCTACTTTGGGTAGCCCAACCATTTCACTCTTTTTGTATAAATGTAATAGACTAAGAAGAGAAAAAGGGCTTTTTCCCCAGTAAGACTGGAGGACATATTGTAAGAAGAACTATTTCCTTTTGCAATAAAAAATTACAATTTGCCTGTTGGAGAAAGAGATGTGAACGTTCCTAATGTTATGCAATGGATGGCGGAAAGATGAACTACTTTATTTTTCAGCTTGTGTCCATGAATCGTGAGATCGTTCTAACTTTATGACCTATGTCTTGTTGAATGATTTCTGATTTATTTTTGTGGAAAGTTCACCAAGAGTAATGTATGTTGCTTATATAACAATTAGCTATCTGATTGTTAGAATATTTTTCTCGTTCATGTGTTGTAAATATGAATATCAGCTATCTATAATTTATGTTTATCATACATGGAAAATACACATTACTCACAAATAATCATTCTTTTGGCTCCCCGGGGATAGGCAGATAGGTGATTAGATAGTTAATTGATTTACTTCATGGCTGCATATGTGATTTAGATGTTTGTGAGCCTAAGACGAGAGGTAAGAACCTGCGCATCACATTGTGTAGTTCCTTGCATCTTTATCACCCTGCATTGTTAGTTAGGCATTTGCATTGCATACATTAAGTCAAAATTACAAAAACTCGGTGGACCGGGCCTCAACCGGTAAAACCCTTTGTTTTTGTTACCTTGACCTACGGTAGCTGGACTGCAAACCGGACGGATTCCCTACACCAAACAGTCAACGGGCTAGTTGGGAACGTTGATTGGGGAGAATCCTTTACTGTTGTCACCTACAATTTTCCAGGCCTCAACACAACCCAATACTGGTGCAAGTGAAATCACATATCTAATGGCGGTATATCTAGCCACAGGAGAAAATCTCTCCTCATAATCAATGCCCTCTTTCTAAGAGAACCATCGGGCAACAAATATCAATTTGTATTTGTCCACACTGCCATCTACATCATGATTTATCTTGTAAATCCATCTAGAAGTAACAAGTGACTTCTTTTTCAGGTTTGGGAATAACTTCCCAAACATCATTCTTCATTATACACTAATATTCTTTTGTCGTGGCATCTTTCCACACTTTCTTCTCTACAGATTATTCATATAATGAAGTATCTAAGTCACTGATGTCACTCATCAGTGCAGCATATCCTAAATATCTATCATGTTGCTTACGCTCTCTGATAGATCCCACTGGTGCCCCATGATTTTTAGCATCTTTCAGTACATCGCGACACCATGTTTCCCTCCTCTTTGCAGGAGGCTTATTAACCAGCTTAATCGGCTCATCAATGACAGGCAAGTCTGAATACTCTACCAAATTCTCCCTATGAACATCAGAAGGGGAAGAATCATCATCAAGGTATTCTAATATAGGATACTCATGTTCCTTAATCTCACATTCAAGCTCTTTTGATTTCTTGAAAGCAACTTCCTCATGGAAATTCACATCCCAACTAACCTCAATATGTCTCTCAACAGGTACATATATTATGAATTCTTTAGAGGTCTCATTGTAGCCTACAAAATTTCCCTTCTTTTCTGAAGGTTTCATCTTGGTTTTCTTTTCTTTTGGAATGTGAACATATATAGGACATCCAAAAATTCGAAGGTGTGATATGTCTGGATTCTCTCCAGTGAACACTTCTTCAGGTGTTTTCTCATTAAGTAGTGCATGCGGGCTTATGTTCTAAATGTACACTGGTGTACTAGTAGATTCAACCCACAAATAAGTATATAGGTCTTGATCATGTAGCATGGATTTTGAAGCCTCACAAACAGTTGTATTCTTTCTCTCTACAACCCCACTTTGTTGGGGGTTGTATGAACTGTTAATTGTCTATAGATCCCTGCATCACTACAAAACTTATTAAAATAAGTTGATTCAAATTCTCCGCCATTATCAGACCTCAAAGCACAAATGCGCCTACTTGTCTAATTCTCTACTAAGGCTTTATATTCTAGAAACTTACTAAAGGTTTCACTCTTGGCTTTCATAAAATAAATATTCCAAGCCTTATGGGAGAAATCATAAATGAATAGTGCATAGTAAAGATATCCACTCATGGAAGTTGTTGACATGGGACCACATACATTTGAGTGTACTAAATCTAAATTCCCTTTAGATATAGTATGGCTTCTAGGAAACTTCTTTTTAACATTCTTTCCTAAAGTACAACCCCGATATATACTATTATGTAAAAAAATCAAAACTACGCATACCTTTCACCATGCATCGCAAATCGAGTAGTGCTGTGAAATGGAGGTGACTAAGCCTCCTATGCCAAATCTCACATGGGATTATAGTATGATGTACCATGGCTGAAATATACTTATGTGGGACCCTGTAAATTCCTCCCTCTCAAACTCCAATGATAGTAGCACTATCAATGTTATAGTTCTTCGGCCATAAGTAGGCTTGATTCTCCATGAATATGACTGAGCCTGCCCCTTATCTTCAAGAACCAAAAATGAGAGTAGGCTCTTCTTCAATCCTAGGACATAAAGAATGTACTCCACCTGTAGCACATCTCTCGAACTCAACTGGAAGGATGCAGATCCAACTCCTTGGATCGAATATGTTGAGTTGTCCCCCAACTCCAACATTCATGCAAGATTCTCCTTTAGGTTGGAGATTGTGTCCTTGAACCCTGACATGTTCTTGGATGAACCATTGTCAATCCGCCATGTATCCTCACTTGTGATGAGGGATCTGAATAGTGCCAAAACAAGATAACATTCTCTTCTTGTCTCTTTCTCATCGGGTGCATTTTTCTTGGAAGTTTCTTCTACAGCGGTAGAAGCATGAACCCTTCCTTCTCTTCTTTTCTTTGCATGGAAATTCCATGTAAAATGGCCCAGCTTTTTACAATAATAGCATAGAAGCTTTTATTTTTCAAAACTTTTATTAATCTCTTTCTTCTTTGCACGAAAGAATCTCTTGGGAGCGAATGGATTCCTCCCTTTCTTCATTGTTTCTATGAGGGAAAGATTATCATCTTTAGTGCATGGTGTTTTTCTTTGGATGCGCCCCTCTTATTGAATTCAGTCATGCCATAATATCTCAAATTTGGGCTAATCTTCTCGTTCATTTACTGCTGCTAAGAAGGTCTCCCAAGAGGAAGGGAGTCCATCGATGGAGGTTTGAAGAAGGTCTTCTTCATCCCTCACCACACCGATGCTTGCTAGTTGATCTTTCACTTGTGAAATATTTGAGACAATACAACAAATTTGGCATTTAGGGGCAGTTGTATTCCGCCTCCAAAAGTCACTCTTAGAGGTGGCTTTGGATTTGGTGGCGGTCTTTACAAAACTGCCCCTATTAGCACCAACGCTAAAAGTTTTGACTTTTAGGGGCGGTTCTAAACCACCCCCAAAAGTGACTTCTCGGTCGGTTCTAAACCCCCTCCAAAAGTGACGTTTGGTGGCGGTTTTAACCCCCCCC
>LPNX010676145.1:58646-68647 GCA_001517045.1 Pseudotsuga menziesii
CGTCTTCAAGTCATCTTTATCTTCATGCCATCTTCATTTTTGGATCTGGATCATCACTCGATCTGGATCATCATCACTGGATCTGGATCATCTCTGGACATCATCACTGGATCTGGATCATCATAACTGGACATCATCACTGGATCTGGATCATCACTGTTGGATCTGGATCATCACTCGATCTGGATCTCTCGGAGTCATCATAACTAGATATGGATCATAGCTCGATCTGGATCTCCTCTGGTCATCATCATATGTGTTATCTCATGATTCTCCTCATCATAGGAAGTTCTACAGAGCCAGCCTTCTTTCATGTTGGGTGTATGCCTACCTCCTCATAGGTCTTTGACAGCCCTTACATCTGACCTACTCATCAGAATGGCCAGCACTCACATCTGACCTGCTCGTCAGAAAGGCGGTAGCCCTTAAATCTAATCATGTAGGACCTAATCCTACAGTCACATTAGAATGGCCAGCACTCACATCTGACCTACTCGTCAGAAAGGAATGCACTCACATCTGACCTAGTAGGAACCAAATCCTACACCCTCGTCAGAATGGCCCCCAGTCCCAAACTGAGCTACCTGGTAACGGACCAGGTGCCTCCACTCTCCTGGAGAGTGGCAATAGCCCTTACATCTGACCTACTCATCAGAATGGCCAACACTCACATCTGACATGGGAGGAACCTAATCCTTTATCCATGACATAATGGCTCAGCCCTTATATCTGACCTACTCGTGAAAATGGCTCTTTCAGTCTCAAACTGAGCGTTCTTGGTAACTGACCAGGTACCTCCATTCCCAAAATGGTAGTCAGCACTCATATCTGACATGGAAGGAACCAAATCCTCTCACCATGACAGAATGGCTCATCCCTTACATCTGACTCGCTCGTCAGAATGGCTATGGGACTCATCACTTTCTGTTGGAGGAAACCTCTATCTGGAGAACACCAAGCTTCTCCCTGAAGTACTCGAACTTCACCCTAGCCAATGGTTTCATCAACACATCAGCTATATGTTCTTCCATCGCAACATACTGGAGCTTCACTGCTCCCCTCTGCACCATATCCCTGATATAGTGATACTTGATCTCAATATGCTTCGACTTGTCATGGAACACTGGATTCTCTGACAACTTCACGTAACTCTGGTTGTCACAATGTATACAAGTAGCATCCATCTGGAGATCAAATAAATCATACAGTAGCTTCCGTAGCCATACTACCTCACAACTAGTTCAACAAGCTACGACATACTCTGCTTCAGCTGTACTCAGTGCCACACGGGATTGCTTCCTGCTAAACCAAGAGATCACACCTAATCCCATACTGAAGCAACACCCTGAAGTGCTCTTCCTATCAATGGCACTTCCTTCCCAATCTGAATCAACATAACCCTCCAGTTTAATCTTCTGATTCACATAGTACTTGATCCCATAATCAATTGTACCCCTCAGGTACCTCAGAATATGCTTTGCAGCAATCAAGTGAACATTTCTCGGATCTGTCAAGAACTGGCTCAAGGTGTTCACAGCAAAGCAAATGTCTCATCTCATGTTCGTCAGGTACATCAAGGACCCAATAATCTGATGATACATCATAGCATCAACTGACTCTGATGAAGCATCGCTCAATAGCTTTAGGTTCGATTCCATAGGTATGGCCATAGCCTTGCAGTCCATCATCCCAAACCTCTTTAGGATCTCTACTGCATACTTCCCTTGTCCAAGGAAGATTCCATCTGCACTTTGCCACACCTCCATACCTAGAAAATAATGCATCATACCCAATTCCTTCATTTTTAACTCGGCAGCAAGCTTTCTCTTCGTATTAGCAATCAACCCATCCATACCTATCACAAATAGATCATCTACCTATAGTAGAAGCATCACTGGGTTGCCATCTTCAACCTTGTAGTAAAGGTTGGAATCTGCTTTACTCTTGGTAAAGCCCAAACTGGATATAAATCTGTCAATTCTGCCGTACCATGTCCTGGGTTCCTATTTCAAACTGTACAGAACTTTCTTCAATCTGCACACATGAGACTCCCTGTCATGTGTCTCAAAATCGAGTGGTTGTTCTACATACACTTCCTCTTCTACTACACCATTCAAGAAAGCAGTCTTGACATCCATCTGGTGTATCTTCCATTTCATCACTGCAGCCAGAGCCAGTACTGATCTAATGGAAGTGTACCTGGCTACAGGTGCAAAGGTTTCTTCATAATCTATTCCTTCTTTCTGAGAGAACCCCCGAGCCACAAATCTTGCCTTAAATTTTTCAATGCTACCGTTTGCAGCATGCTTGATCTTGTAGATCCATTTGGAAGTTACAACTAACTTCCCTTCTGGTCTTGGGAAAACATCCCAAACATCATTCTTCATGATCGATTGATATTCTTCGATCATAGCATCCTTCCATTCTTTCCATTCTGCCGCTTCTTCATAACTGGAAGGTTCTTTATCAATGAAATCACATAGTAATGCTACATACCTAGAGCAGGATCTGGTCCCCTTTCTTTCTCTATGATTCTCTTCTGGAGCCCCATATCTTTCCACACCTTGGATAAGTTCTCGTACCCAAGCAGGTTTCATTTTATGAGGATTCTTCTCCAGAGGTGGATCTACAGGTCTTTTTGGTTCTTCAAATTCTCGATCTTCTTCTTGAGCTTCTCCGTTCATGGTTGTATCATGAACTCTGGGTGCTTCTGCTTCTTCGGATTCTTCAGCAAGTTGTTTTCTGGATTTGTTGTAAGCTGTG
This sequence comes from Pseudotsuga menziesii, assembly GCA_001517045.1. Taxonomy (NCBI): domain Eukaryota; kingdom Viridiplantae; phylum Streptophyta; class Pinopsida; order Pinales; family Pinaceae; genus Pseudotsuga; species Pseudotsuga menziesii. The sequence continues at coordinate 61,410 of LPNX010676145.1, forward strand.
TCTTCATCAAATGTCACATCCTTGCTGATGTCAATCTTCTTGAATCCTGGGAAGTATATTCTGTAAGCCTTCGATCTTTCAAAGTATCCCACAAATATACCCTTCTTTCCTGAAGGATCTAATTTAGTCCTCTTCTCCTTTGTAATGTGTATGTACACTGGACAGCCGAATATTCTGAGATGGCTGACTTCTGGTTTCTTGCCGGAGAAGACTTCTTCAGGAGTCTTGTTCTCAAGTACTCTATGTGGAGTACGGTTCTGTACATCAACCGTTGTTCGGGCAGCTTCCGCCCAAAGATGCATAGGAAGATCTTGATCATGAAGCATTGCTCTTGCAGATTCCATGATAGTTCTATTCTTCCTTTCCACAATCCCATTCTATTGTGGATTATAAGGGGTGGACAACTCCCTCTTAATCCATGATTCTTTGCATAGCTCTTTGAATTCATTTGAAGTGAATTCTCCATCATTGACTGATCGAAAAATCTTGATCTTCTTTTTAGTGTGATTCTCGATCAAGGCTTTGAACTCCTTGAATTTGTTGAATATTTCGTCTTTGTTCTTCATAAAGTAAACCCATATATTCCTAGAAAAATCATCAATAAAGGAAACATAATATGCATACCCACTTAGTGAGTTTGATGACATAGGTCCGCATACATCGGAGTGGATGATTTCCAAGATTCCTTTTGCTTTGCTTTCGCTACTTGGAAATGTCTTCTTTGTATTCTTTCCTTTCGCACATCCCTTACAGACCCCATCATGTTTTGCTTGGATTTCTAGAAGACCTTCAATAGCTTTGCTTGCAATAGGTAGTGCTATGTAATGCACATGTGTAATCCTTCTATGCCAAAGTTCACTTGGCTCTACTGTGTCATGGACCAAGGCTTGTTCTGGATGACCTTTTAATTTGTACAATCCCCCTTCTTGTTCTCCAATCACCACCGCATCATCGATAGTCTTTCCTTTTGGCCACATGATGACTTGACCATCTATGAATGCAACCTGCATTCCTTTTGCATCTAATGTCAATATGGAGAGGAGGTTATTCTTGAGTCCTAGCACAAACAATACCTCCTTCATTATTAGAGACTTTCCAGAGTCTAGTTTATAGGAAGATTCCCCACTACCTTTTATTGGATATTGGTAGTCATCTCCTAGCTTCACCTTGCGAGGTGATTCATGTTCTGACAGTCTCACAAAGGATTCCTTGAATCCTGTCATATGTTTGAAAGCCCCGCTATCTATGAGCCAATCATTGCTTCCATGAGTAATGTTTCCTGTGAGAGTGGAAATCAAAACATATTCATCCTCGCTTGATCTTCACTTTCATATCTGGTTCTTTTCTTGGATGGTTCATTATCCTCTGCAGCATGAACATGATGTCTTCTTTTGTTGCTCCTTTTTGTTAATTTTTGTTTCTTAGGACAATTCTTTGCATAATGTCCTACTTCATCACATGTATAACATATGACTCTAGACAAATCTTTTCTAGTGTTATCTTTGTGATACTGCTTACCTATAGGGTGATGAGATCTTCTTTTGGTTGACTTGGAGTGTACTGTGAGAGCTTGATCTTCACTTACCTCTTTTCTTCTCAAGCTGCTATCCAAGCTTCTTCTTGAGAACACTCTTCCCATAGTCTGTTGAACTTGACTAAATTCTTTCTAGCACAAATTCCTTCGATGAAAGAATCCCATGACCTAGGGAGGCCATTCAAGGTAGTCATCACAATCTCTGCATTTTCCACTTCTTCATCTACTGCTTCTAGTTGTTCCTTGATCTAAGAAACTCTTGTGAAGTAAGACTGGATTGTTTCTACATTCTGAATCTTCACATTCTTCAGTTGGTTTCTCAGAGTCATCTTTTGGTTTATGTTCTTCCCTTCAAACAATTTGGTTAGGGAATCAAACATAGTTTTAGGTGTCTTTAGGGAGGACACCTATGGTATGAGATGATCCTTGATAGAATCAGTAATGATTCTCTTTTCCATAACCAACTTCTTCTTATGCAAGGCCTTAGCCTCATCTCCCTCTGGAACTGGAACCTCCTCATGGATGTAGGAGTCTAACTCATTCTCTTCCAGGACCAGGGAGATCATATACTTCCAAGCTCGAAATTTGTCAACTCCCTCAAGATTTTCATCAAGCTTGGTATGATGAGACATCTTAACTGAAAACCTCAAATGGAAATACAAAATATTTTAGATCTTACCAGGTCAAGATGTCGGATCTGAATTTTGAGCTGAAATCCTGCAGAGCTAGTTCAGGAGCAAATTAGGGTTTTGCTTTTCCGGAGTTCTGTCCAACCAAATGCTTTGAAATTGATCCCTAACTTTGATTTTGGGGAGGATATCAATCCAAGAGTGGGCTCACTGAAAAATTCCTCTTCTGTGAAAATCCCTAATTTCCAGCAGTAGTGTCGGGTCCAAAACTGAAAAACCTCAGAATTGGATTCTACTTCGACAAAAAGATGCGCCCTAAGGAGATTTATTCCACCTTACTTTTGCTGAAAATCTATGGAGAGAGATCCACAAAGTAGGAATCCCTAGTTCCCGTATCTGCATAGTGTCTTCTTCTCAGGTTAGCTCTAATACCATGTTAGTTTTTCAACATTCAAGCTAGCATTATGTTAGGATCTTTAATTGAGAGAACAATAAGTACAGCAATCAAACACAAGAGACAATGAACACAGTGTTTTTCCTTGGGGAAACCATAAATGGAGAAAACCCCGCAACTTCCTAAGAGATAAAATCAGCACAAAAGGTAAATCCACAAAACAGTAAGATGATATCCCGACAGCAGTAACCTTCTTCTTGTCTAGCCCTAGTGTCTTCTCCTTCCTCAACTATGCGCTACACTTGAGTGTGTTTGTGATGTGTGCTAAATATAGAGTCCAGCTCTCTATTTATACTAATCCCGGCATGACTAAAACCCTACTAGGGCCGACCTCTCCTAGGAGAGTCTAATAACCCTAGTGCCCTGGAACTGCGGGGACTTTAACCCTTAGACAATAGGAGGGTTACCCACAATGACTGGACATGACTTGTTTACATTATTGATTCTCCTGATCGAAACATCAGGGCATGACATAACATGATAACATCTTGGAATAAACATCGGGTTACAATAGATAAGAAACACAAGTCAATACATTCCAAAGTTACAATTACGTCAACATACTCATGCTTGCAAAAGGATTAAATCCATCCACTGCCATTGCAAGTCGTACATTGTGAGGATCGTTGGAAAAATTAGGCCATTTAGAATCTATACTTTTCCATGGTGGGCTATCAACTGGGTGGTGCATTATTCCATCCTTACTTGCATTCTCATGATTCCACCTCATTTTCTGTGAAATATATGTAGAGTTGTAACTAAAACATAAAGAATCATATATACATTGCAATACTTAGTAGATTAAAGAAGATGGTTGTTTAGTAGGTTGGTATTACATGAAGGTGTATGATATATTGGAATTATAAGAGTTTAAAATCATACATGTACATTCTCTTCAACCTCAGCACTATAGATAAATACCTCAGCACTTTGGTTGGGACACCTATACGCACCTTTTCAGAACGAGTATCAACCTTCCATCTTGATTCACCACATGTTGGGAATTCATTTATTTTTTCATATTTACCCCAATATAAAATGAAATCATTGTGGCATGCATGTATCATTTCATAGTCCAACCCCAATTATTTAATCAATTTTTTTGCAACATATGTATATTTTGGAAGTGTATTTCATGTTGGAAGCATTTCTCTTTGCAACTTCAATAACTGGTTGAAACTTGCATCAGACCATCCATTTCTCACTTTAAGGTTGTACAAGTTCACAGTGGTCGATAGCTTAGTGAAACTAGTGCAACCTAGGTACAATGGTGCCTTGGCATCTTCAATTAACTTTAGGTATTGATTGATATCATTTTTTCTTCCATTGATTCTACATGGTCATTTTCACAATTCACATCTAGATTTTCATTATAATATTGATAAGCATCATTCACCATTTCAACTATATGATCATCAACCATGGTTTCATCGTTATGATCGTCATTCTCAAGAACTTTAGTATCATTTGTAAGCATTGTTGCAAAATCATCATTATGATTATCACATTGATGTCTGACTATGTGCTCATCACCATGTGTAATATCTCTAGGAAAATCATGCATCTCTGTTGTGTGCCATTTCGTGCTCTTGTCAAATTTATATTCCTGAGTAGGAACTCTATCTCCACGAAAAAACCAAGTTTTATATGAACTTATTATACCATGAATCATCAAGGGGTCTTGTACTCCCTCAAACGTCAGTACTGCAACATTGCAACATTTTTTACAAGGGAATCTTGTGGTGTTATTATCCTATGAATTCCTTTTTGCAAACTCTATGAATTCTTCAACCCCAACTTGATATTCCTTTGACATCCTACATAGAACCAGTTTGCACATCACGTAATAAAAAAACACTACAAATTACAATGAAGACATATGTTATAATATATCATATTGAAGAATCAAATATAAAAAGTATACCTCGTTTTCAAATTTGTCCAATCCCTTTTTTTGGCCATTTGAAAATAAAACCAACCCAATTTCTTGAATTGGCTCCTCTAGAGTTGTCCTCTCAACTTCCTTCCAATATACGGTTAGGAATATTCATGTAGTACACCCATATTCTTTCCAAAATAGCCTTTACCAGCACATGACAACCATATATTGCACCATACAAGCTTCCACCTTATAATAACCAAATCCAAACATCAATTACATAATATTTTGGTTTTATATTAAAGCCAATATATTTAAGATTTTAACCCATTAATATAACTCTGAAGATAAAAAGCAAATTTACGAAATCTAGTGGGCCCCTCCCCATTGGATATTGTGCTTGAAGATTGGAGGTACAAAGGTCACTTTTAGGGAGCACGATGGTTTATAAGGCTAATAATCTTGACATTAATATTCTGTTAATAGTCCCACCACCCTACAAATATGACGTATGCCAAGCACGAGTCAGCTGGATAGATACAACTGCAACCTCGAGAAGTGTAGACCGTCACCACTAGGTACTCATTCATCGTTTATCAACCCTTTCAACAGTTCCTCCATGGCCTCATCTGTAAAATTCCTTCACCCGACTGAGTAGATCATTTGCGATCGACTCTACGATGCTTATGATCCTCCTTTGTTGTTGTCCAGTGTCAATGATGCCTAGAATTATTTATTGTCACCTTTCGGAGCCCAGTCGGAACTGTTTGTAAATTTAAAGTCATCTTTGATAGGGTTCAGATTAGAACAATTACCCAATTTTCTAGATATTGTCCAAAGGGTAGCCTCCAATTATTCCCCCACTAGGAAGGCCATCTTATATGATACCCACTCCCATGTCGTTTTCAAAATTACACCAGAAGCTATCAGGGCTGCCCTAGGTCTCTCTAAAGCCCAATGTCAGGCCCTGATCCCCTTCACCGAATCAGAGGTTCTGCAGGTGTTCGGGAAAGCCGGCCTAGAATCCAAGAATAAATTGTTCCAGACCATTTTAAACACCCCAGTTCCCTCAGAGACCCTTATCACCCCACTCTCCTCCAAATTGTTCATAAATCCAGTCATATCATCCATCTCCCTCTTGAGTCAAATCCTAGGTCTTGATAGCAATAGCATGGTCTCTGAAGTAATGCTAGGAATTCTCATTTACCTTGGTCAATCTGAAGCAAGAATTAAGTTCGATGACTTCTTGGCCAGAGAAATCAATTCTCAGCTTGAGAAGTTTGATTTGGATAAGCACTTTAGATACCATGTGTATCTATTTTCCATCATAGTCAGTTCCAATCTGCAGACCCTTGAGGTCATGGATCCAGAGGTGTTTAAAAACTGGCCCCAGTCTGTCCAGAAGTTCCAGTACTAATATTACACCTTATTCATTAACAGAATTTTCCTCAACATCTGCAGACTATTTGACCCTAAAGAGAAGAGGATATCAGAAGACATGAAGGCTACCTTGCACCAAGATAGTATTGGATATTGGTTCCTGATGCCGAATTATTCAATTATCAGGGTATATGGTTTTTTGGTTGCCCCTTTCATGCTACTAGTTTACCTAACTCCCTCAGTATTTGCACTAGAATTGATCAAGTAGAGGATTTCTGGTGATGAGGATCAAATACCTTATTAATTTCGGGCCCTTCGTTGTGAAGAATCCAGTAGTGTTACCATAGGTGGAGAAAGTTCTGAAGGCCTTGAAGTTTCAAGTGACTCATGCACATAATTACGATTCTAAGGGGATCATTTCCCATAGGAGGGTCCAGGTGTAGAGGTCAGCCTTTATTCACTCCATGATCCTCGACTTGTCACGGGAGGCAAATTGTCTTGCCTATGATTTTGATTGGACTCCTGCAGAGAAAATTCAAGCTCCTAAAGAAGTGAAGGCTACAGTCCCAGCTACTCCCTTGCCCCTAAACAGTGATGGTTGTAGCAGAAGGTCTCAAACAGAGGTCGATGATATGGAATGTGATGAACAAACCCCTAGCAAGAAGCCTAGGATAGATGTAGAGGAGGACGTAATCAACCTAGAGCGGGAGTTTAATTTTGAATCTAATTCCCTCAAAAAAGTGGTAGAGGAGGAGCTTGATTCAGTAAACCCTACTGGGGGAAGGTTGCAAATCATATGGTGATCACGCAACAACTAGTGGTTTTAAATCCAGCCACTACACACTCATAGAGAAAGCCTCGAAGAACCACACAATCAATGAACAAATGGAGTGAGCAGTCTCTACTCAATTATCAGAAGTATTATTTTTCCTCTGTTGTTGAATGGAAATTTAAGACTGAAAAGCAAATGTTGACCACCTATGGGCAGCTCAAAGAGAAATCCAAGGCTGAGACTTGTTGGCAGCCAGCAACAACCCCTTCATATTCCATTATGATGAAGGGAGATCAGCTCTATTTTATATTTTACTCAAAAAATTATAATAGAGTTCTTTCAGAATCTATGATTTTGAAGGTACTCTCAATTCGAGAAAAGTAAAATAATATGTTAGGAGTTGGTGAAAAACATGTTAGCAGCTGTCAGTTTAATAAGTCAGTTTCATTAGATCCTATATAATCAATTCAATCATTAAGATAGATGTATATGATTATATATGAAAATATGCCAAAGGGAAACCAATGAAACACATTCTAAGCTGGATGTGGGTAAGGTATTATGAGTCTCAAACTTTTAGAACTTAGATG
>LPNX010676145.1:68861-83300 GCA_001517045.1 Pseudotsuga menziesii
GTATTAGGATATATGATTTCGGTACGGTATCACCTTGAATGCTACCACCTTTCACGTTGAAGCTAGAGGAGACTGTTAATTTGACAGAGTTTACGAGAGCCATGTGTCAAATTGGTAACGCTTGTCACTCGGATCACTGAGTTGGAATAGAGATGTGGTTTGAGCTTCATGATAAACTTACAGTTGTGACTATATCGATGCATCGTATTAACAAGAGTTAATGTTGATAGTCATTCCATTTCCTAACAATGTACGTGCTCATTATGATCACTGTAAGTAATCGATTGCTTGGTTTACGGTCTATCAATCACAAGATCTTTGCTATGTCGAGTTGGCTCAATTTCACTGCTAGCCATGGCTAATTTATGGTTAAACCTACATATATCATAATATAACGTTAAGTTGCAGCACTCATCATTGCTAAGGCTCGGATAAAATGACCAAGGCCAGAGATCTCAAGTTTGTCAGATCCAAATCATGTGAAGTTTGCACATCATGTCATACGTTTGGGTACCTATTCCCTCCTTGTTCACCTTTCCATTTATTCCAGTTCGAAGCTAGGAGAGCGTGGAGGAAACTATGGCTCCATTGAACCGTTTCGAAATCTCTGGTTCTGAGCTCATAGAAGCTAACGAGTAGGTAGCTCTGCGTTTTGAGAAAATTGGGTGGGGGAAATTCTTTAAGAGTTTCGATGGCCATCATGCAGAAGTAACTAAAATGTTTGCCATGAATATTAACGACGACGTTGTGCAGATAGGGGGTTTTGAGTTCGTTGTTAATGAAGATAAAATCGCCGAAGAAACTAATCTCCCGCAAGTTGGAGAACGCTGGTTAAGGGTAGCAAGGTTAATAACAAGAGGTGTTTATCTCTGTTGCTTCCATTGCCGGATGATACTAAGTTGAAGATAGGTGTCCCTGTCAAGTTCTTGAAACCCGAATGGAGAGCTTATTACGAAATACTGGTAAGGTATGTGTCCTGTGATGGACGTTTCTCCCATTTACATTATTACCATTTAAGATTGCTATTAGCATTACAGGGTTGTAAGCTCAATTTGTCGTTCTATTTTTGGCAAAGTTTGAAGAAGATGTCACAGGCAGTTAGAAGTTTAGTAACCCTGATAGAAGTCTTTTCCACCACGGGTTAATCAAAATTATAGTGCAACATCAATTGTCTATAAATGGCAAATCATGGGATAGTTTTTTAACCGACTGTCAGCTGGGGCCGACGTAGTACTGGCCGAACCCCTCCCCAAGAATTCGTAATAAACGAAAAGCTATAAAGTCTGATAATACTTCTGAAATTGTATCAGAGGTAAAAGGGTTCGAGGAAGTCAGTATACCCATAAACAAAGGGATTAGTAATGATGATGACGGGAATACAGCCCCTTGTGGCTCTAAAACAGTCCTGAATCAGCCCTTATCTGGTAAAGGTTGTAGCATCCCTGCAGAAACAAAAGAAAAATTAACCAAAATCAAAACTGATAATGATGTTGAGTGTAAAAATCTATCTGAAGCAAATAATTCTTATGAACATAGCAGGGAATTTATGCGAAAAATAGATCATCTTGCCCAGATTTACTGTGATAAGGGAGGGTTTGATTCGGAAAGTCTGTTGTTTTCGAAAAGGGTTACTAGGAGTATGAAACCCTCAATTTCGGTTCCTATGGCTCATCAACAGGCTTCTCAGCCTGCAGTCGTCCATATTGAAGATGGCATTCCATCATCTATCCCTGATACTATTTATGAAAATAATCCTACTTTTGTAAAAGGTAATGATGCAAACTCGGGCAAGGTCGAGGTTACTCAACCAGGTATAGACACCGGCATTGCAGATCCTGAACCATCATCTAGTCAACATATCGATAGCCCTAACTCTCCTCAAGTAGCCATTGAAGAAGAAACTCTGCGGCATGTACTAGATAATGTATACCAGGACAAGATTACAGAGTTGAAGGATAAACTTAAGCATTGCCTATCCAGTACAGCATTCTTAGAAGAGGAAAATATAACATTTAGAGAAGAGTTACTGGATTGGATCAGCAGATGGAAAGAAACAAGCGCTAAAAAGAATCAGTATAAAAAAGCAAAGAGGTCAATAATTAGTACGAACCAGCACCTACTTGAAAGAATTGAAAAACAAAACATAAATATTATCAGGTTAAAGGCCAAATTGACTGAAGCACGAAGAGTAATCGCTCTTCAAAGTAAAACATGAATGGTTATTCTCATTTTCCTTTCAAAGTGCATGATTGTATTGCTGTCAAACAGGTAATGAAATATATTTTTTACATGCCTGTAAAATCGCAGATTTTACAGGCATGCATTAAAATCTTAGTTTATTCTGTTGTATTTATTGTAAACAGCCTTAATGAGATACTTCGTTTGTTAAACGCAGGTGGGTTTGTCATCACTCCTCTCCAGAGTATCAGGATGTTGTTAATTCGTTGGCTGGGAGATGTGGCTGTCTGTTAAAAACTGGAGTTTCAGCAATGGCCAAGAAATTTCCAAGTACTTGGAAATCAGCAAACATACAGGCTAGTCGTTTTTCTGTTTATAGTGACAGGTGGTTGATATAAGAGATTCGATTCTCTTTATAGTTATAGGAACCCTATAATGTTGCATGTAACATTAATAGGGAAAACTGAATCATAGTACTATATAAGGTAGGAATTTTGATAAGCTCAGGATGGAGTGTTTGAGGAAAATATACTGGAAATATATTTTGTTGTTGGGGTTATTTCATTCCTGAAGTTGAATCTTTCGATGTGAGATACAACTAGACATCTACAGACTGATATCATTACTGGTATTGTGTTTTGGATATATTATACATTTCAGCATCTTATCTTCTATCTTAATATTAATGCAGTATGCTTTGATATACCTCTGTTTAATTATAATTTTACTTCATCTGCTCAATATCGCGTTTTGAATAAATATATCGTTATGATTATGTTTATTAGTATTTTTACTATAAACTTAAGATATAATGATATACTCTTCTGTCTGTTAAAAATATCATTTGTATGTTGACAGTGATTTTATAGTAGACAATATCTTTAAGTTCAAAGAGTTGTGTTGATAATTAATTATTAATTGATTTCAGAAGGTTAAAATAACTGTTTATTGTCAATTGTTTCTTCGATTTTGTTGTCATATAACAGAGTGACTTATTATTCATAATTTAAATGTTTCTATTTAAATTGTGCTTTTAGTCATTCTGTTCATCTTTTATTGATTAATAATTAATCTAGTCTTTAGAAATGCTCTCAGCTGAGATAGGATAGGTAGAATAATTTAGATTAAGTTTTATTTTGATATATTTAGTTAACAGTTGTTAAATCAATTAGTATAATTTTAGTATACTTTTGACAGGTCTTTATATTCAGAGAAACTCTTCAAAACTTGAAGTCTTTCCTTAAGAAAGCAACCATTAGATAGTTTTGATAGTTAAAACTAATTATAGGATTCATTTAAGTAGAAATAACATTAGAATAGGTTAGATTTTGCTGATTTTAATTTCTCCTTAAGAGAAAAATCAGCTGGTAGCAGGACCACAACCTACGAGGTTTTGTTAATTCAAACACACCGGACGTTGCTTTAAGCTGATTGTGTGGACAAAACCTCCTTATTGGCCTAGTTCAGAAAAACAGGCCAACAAATGGTGCTAGAAGGAGTGCCTGTTAATGAGTAATGGCAGGTGAAACTAATGAAACATTTCCAACCAGCCAACAACCCTCAAAAGTCAGTAGATCACCAATTTTAGAAACTGTCAGGAACATTCTCGAGCGTGATCCTATCACCTCTCCCTTTACTCCCGCACAAAGTGCTCAAACTTTACAAGAATCAAGACATATTCTCACAAGAGCATATGCTAATCAGCTTGGTATATCCCCAATAGATTATGGTCTACCTAGACAGCAGCGACATAATACACAATTGACCATAGTTACGCAATATTTGGAGATAACTGGTAGTACTCCCCACCATCAGGTTGAAAGACATCAAAGGCAGAATACTCAAAAAAATACTGCTAGAAGACTAATTGTAGGAGGCGGTTCTGATCAGCCACCTTCTCCTCCTGAATCACCACCTGATAGTCCAATACCTTCCAATTCAGGAATTTCTTCAAGTTCTGAAGGAAGTCCAATGGCAGTAAATGTACCTGTGGGAGGAGGAGGCAATCCTCCACCTAACCCACCAAATCCACAACTCCCTTGGTTAAGGACAGCTGCTGTAGCAGTCCCTGGAATACAGCATCCTTTGCCTAAACACTCTGATAAGCTCCTCCCTAAGTTTAACCCAGATGACAAAGAAGCTGCAGAGGTGCATGTTGATAAATTTATGTTGGTTGTTCAAACTTTGAACGTTCAGCATGAAGATGTAGTTTGTCGACTGTTCCCTCTAACTTTTGAAGGAAGAGCTTCTACCTGGTATTTTTTGTTAGTACAGGGATCTATCACAAACTAGGGGGAATTTAATAAAGCCTTTCTAGATAAATTCGGGGAAGATAAAACACCTGCTCTATTAGCCCTAGAGTTGTCTAGGATTAAAATGGAGCCAAAAGAAAGAATCAAAGATTTCAATCAAAGGTTTCTGACATTAAAAAATAAAATCCCAATTGCCTCTCAACCTCCGGAAGACATAATTATTGAAAATTATACGTCATCTTTGCCTAAATATTCTGGGATGTTTGTAAAGAGAGCTGGGAAAACAACCTTAATAGAAACATTTGAAGAATCCATTAAAGTCGAAAAGGATTCCATGTCCTATGACCCAGAGAGAAGCGGGAAATCAGATTCTTTTCCTCGTAGGAAGACAGAAAAACCCAATGCAAACAAAGACAAAGCATTCGATATAGAACAGCTACAGAACGCTATTCGAACATTAACCAATGAAGTTGTAGGGTTAAAGAAAAACAATTCTAAAGCTTCTCCTTCTAGGGGATATTTCAGAAATCAGTATAGACAAAACCCAAATACAAATAATAAGAATACACCACCTAACGTAGCAGCAAATGAAGAGATTTTTAATACAATTCGAGTTGTTTTATCTTTGTCTGAAACTCCTTCTAGTCAAGAAATAACTGAAAACGATGAAGAAGAGGAATCAGAAAATGATGAAGAATCAGAAGAACCTCAACAAGTTAACGGTCATTTCTGGGATAGTCTTGTGAAAGAACATGAGACTAAAAGTCCGCCTACAGGACAACATGCCTATAATACTCGTAGTAGATAATTTGCAAACACTCCCGGTGCTCCAAGTTCTACTACAAATAATGATAACAATAACTCACAACCGAATAAACAAGCTCAATCTGGCAAGCAGACTCAATCAACCAAAGGTACACAGCCTATTCAAAATGCTCCTAAATTAGATTTACAATATGATATCATTGAAGATTTAAAGAAGACTCGTGCAAACATCAGTATGTACGATCTTCTTCAAATCTACCCAATGCCTAATAGTCATGTTATAAATCCTGCGGTAAGTTCAATTATTCCTAATGCAAAACAAAATGTTGCTGCAAATAGTTCTAATAATGATCCAACAGCAACTGAAAAAGGGAAAGCAACGGCTGACAAAGCTTCGCTGATAGGTAAGAATTCTAAATCAACCACACGTCCATTCTTACTTACCTTTGAAATTTTCAACAGGAATGTTCATAACTGCATGGTAGATTCCGGAGCATCCTCCAACGTGATGCCTTTATCAGTTTGCAAGAAATTGAATGGGAAATATGTTCCATCTAATTCGCGAATAACTCAATTGGACAGAACAAATGTAAAGGTTGTAGGGGAAATAAAGGATGTCTTAGTCAGGATTGCTTGTAACCCTTCGGTTTATCAAATCATAGATATTGTTGTTGCTGATATTCCAGATGCATATGGGCTGTTCTTAAGTAGGGATTGGTCTCAACAGCTGAACAGTTTCTTTGCCACTGATTGGTCAATGTTGTGGCTACCTAAGAACGGAAAGTCAAACCAGATAAAGATAAATAGAGAAAGATATATGAAACATACTGTCACAGAACTGCATGATCCTAGCGAACCTGTTTTATTTTCAGATTGTATTATGGGGAATTACATGTATGAATTAGGATTTGGTAATTTTAAAGCTGAAAATTCTGCCTTATCCAAAAATAAACAGCAATCTGAAATTTGTAATGTGACATCTGTTTCTCCTAACCTTTCACTCAAGGAAACCATTAATAATGTAGATAATTTGAATATTGTACATATTATAGAAAGTAAAGTGGTTGTGCATAGTTCTATCTGGACTTTATATTTTGATGGTGCCAAATCTAAAGAAGGAGCAGGAGTTGGTTTCCTACTGGTAGACCCTCAGGGAAATAAAACCTGTATAGCTTGTAGAATGGAATTTAATTGTACAAACAATACGGTCGAATATGAATCTTTAATACAAGGTTTGAAAAAAGCAATTGATTTAGGCGTCAAAGAATTAATTGTGTATGGTGATTCCGAGATCATTGTCAGACAGGTGCGTAACTCCATTCATTGTTTATCTGGACATTTACAAAGTTATCAGAAAGAGGTATGGAACCTTATCTTATATTTTGATGCATTTAACATAAATTATGTTCCTAGAAGTCAAAATCAAGAAGCAGATTTGTTGGCAAACGTAGCTTCAAAGTTAATTCCATCAGAAAATCTTACACCAGATTTCTTTTCTGTTGAATTGATTCTTAGGCCTTCCATACCTGATCATATTTTTAACTGGCGTGTATTTGACAATGATATGCAGGTACTGAATTTTTTGACAAACGAGGATACCTTTAAAGATTCAGCGATAGATGAAGTCACTCATGACGAAAATCTGCGGGATTTTTCGGTAATAAATGATTTCTATTCAGTTGAAAAAGCTTTTGAACAGGTAAAACCAGTCCCTAATTCAGTACTAAGATTAGAAAATTTCTTTGATCTACAGGATAAGTTTAGGTCTGTTCCTAATTGTAAAACAAACAGCTCTCGAATGAGGTATGAAACCATCAATTTAGGAACAGAACTAAATCCCCAAACTATAAACCTTGGAATAGATTGCAATCCTATAGAAAAAACAGCTTTCATAAAACTATTTAAGGAATTTAAAGACGTCTTTGCTTGGACATATGATGACCTGAAAACCTTCAACACTCAGGTCATGCAACATATAATTCCAATTAAACAGGAGTCAAAACCTTTCCAACAGAAGTTAAGGAAATATCACCCGTCATTAGAACCAACAATCAAAAAGGAATTAAATAAATTGTTAGCTGCCAAGATTATTTTCCCTATCAGACATACTCAATGGGTAGCAAACTTAGTTCCAGTTAGGAAGAAAAACGGGGATATTAGATTATGTGTAGATTTTAGAAATTTGAATAAGGCTTCCGAAAAGGATAATTACCCTGTTCCTCCCATGGAACAAATTCTTCAAAAGGTGTCTGGGTCTGAGATACTGTCTCTCCTTGATGGTTTCTCAGGATATAACCAAATATTGGTTTCCCCGGATGATCAATTGAAAACTGCTTTTAGAACTTCATGGGGAACATATGCCTACCGCAAGATGCCCTTTGGGTTAATCAATGCAAGAGCAACCTTCCAACGAGCAATGGATATTTCTTTTAGAGGCCTAACTAATCATTCAGTTGTTGTCTACTTAGATGACGTTACTGTATATTCTAAACATCGACCTGATCATCTTAATCATCTTAGAAAAGTATTTAAACGATGCAGAAAATTTGGAATATCCTTGAGTCCTAAAAAGACAATATTTGTTGTTTCAGAAGGTATCTTATTAGGTTGCGTGGTTTCAAAGCACGGAATCATGATTGATCCTGAAAGGACCCAAGCCATTTCAAAGATAACCTATCCTTCTAGCAATAAAGCAATGCAGTCATTTCTTGGCAAAATAAATTTTGTTAGGAGATTCATTCCTAGTTTCTCCGAAATTATTTGTCCTTTGCAAAAAATGATTAAGAAAGATGTTGTTTTTAATTGGGGACAAACTGAAAAAGAATCATTTCAGAAAATTTTAGAAGCCATTTCAGAAGCTCCTAGCCTCCTAAGCCCAGATTTTAATAAGGATTTCATATTATATACTTTTGCTTCTGATATTTCATATGCAGCAGTTTTAACTCAATTAAATCAGCAAAATAATGAAGTCCCAATCTCCTTCATGAGTTCAAATTTCAAAGGTGCTGAACTTAATTACCATGAAGTTGATAAACAAGCCTTCACCGTTTTTAAAGTTGTTAAACATTTTCGTCCATACTTATTAAAATCTAAAACAAAAATAATCGTCCCTTATTCCTCCGTCAGAAACTTGTTAGTACAGAAAGACTTAGGTGAAAAGAGGGCGCCTTGGATGACAGCTCTTCAAGAATATGACTTAGAAATTAAACCCTCAATGATAATCAAAGGCCAAGGGCTATGTAAATTAGCTGCTGAAGCTGCTCACTTACCTGATGATAAAGCTGAAACCGTCATTGATGAGGCTTTACTTACCAGGGAAATTTATTTTTATCCACCACCTCAAGATTCCTGGTATACGGACATACGAATACTTTTGGAAACAGGGGATGCCCCTGATTACTTAGAACCAAAGAATAAAATAGCACTCAGATTGAAGGCTGCTCCTTATTTATTAATTGATAATATTCTCTTTCGGAGAAATTCAAACGGGGTATACCTTCGATGTCTAGATAAAGACGAAACAGAAGCAATTCTGAAAGAATTACATTCTGGACCAGCAGGAGGTCATTTTGGTGGAGAGACCACTGCTCATAAAATTCTCAGGGCTGGTTATTATTGGCCCACCTTGTTCCGAGATTCCTATACCTTTGTCAGAAAATGCCAAGAATGTCAACTTGCTGCAGAAAGGGTTAAAAAACCTGATTTTCCTTTACAACCTGTTTCAGCTGAAAGACCCTTTCAGCAATGGGGTATTGATATAGTAGGTCCAATAAATCCTCCGTCATCTATGCAACATAAATATATAATAACTGCAACCGATTATTTTACTCGTTGGGATGAAGCTGCACCATTAAGAGTTGTAAATACCAATCAGGTTATATTATTTTTAGAATTCTTTATCATAACAAGATTTGGTATTCCTGATTCCCTCGTGTTTGATAATGCTTCATATTTTTCATCAATCGAGTTAACTCAGTTTGCTTTAGAGAAGGGAATAAGAATCAGATATTCAGCTAACTATCATCCTCATGGGAATGGTCTAGCTGAATCAACAAATAAAAATTTATTGAAAATTCTAAAAAGAACTATTTTAGTTCATCATCGTAATTGGCATACAGAATTGGTCAATGCCCTGTGGGCAGATAGAGTAACTCCTAAGGCTGCGATAGATAATTCACCATTCTTCTTAGTATATGGAACTGAAGCTATTTTACCGCCTAATCTGTTCTTACCTTCATTACAGTTAGCTCAGTCTGTCCAAGATGAAGAGTGTCCAGCAATGGAAAAAAGAATTAATACACTGCTAAAACTGGAGGAAGAAAGAGAAAAGTCAAAACAACAGTTTACAAAACATCAACATATCGTGAAATCATGGTTTGACCAATCCTTCAGTTCCAATCGAGAATTTCAGGTGGGAGACTAGTTTTAAAATGGGATAAAGTTCACGAGGAAAAGGGAGATCATACTAAGTTTCAGAAACTGTGGTTAGGTCCCTTTGTTATTTCTGAGAAATTAGGTCCAAGTACCTTTCGGTTGCAAAAACTTGAAGGACAGTCCGAAACATTCCCAGTGAATGGGCTGATCCTGAAAAAATATTTCTGTTAATATTTTTCTAACTTAAAATGTATATAATTTGTTTGTTGTTTGTAAATAAATTTATTTTCTTATTTTTATAAACTATGATTGATGTCTGTAAATAAATTTATATTTTTGTATATAAACTGAATTAAAATCCATGGAATTAAGGATGATGAGTACTTTATAAAACTTTTATAACATTTCAACATCATTATGTTATCTCTGTTAAGTAAAATTTCAGACTGTCAAAATTTTGTATATATAATCAGTCAGTAATTTAGTTAACAGCTGTAAAAATAAATGTATATAAATAAAATCAGTTTGCTCAGAAGTCTGAAACATTATGATGTTAGACTGAAATCTTTTAAAATTTGTTCAGAATGATCAAATTTTCTTAAAATCTGCAAAATACCTTCAGTGTTTTTATTTGTAAGTGTTTCACAGATTATTCATCATCTTGTTATTTTTCTTATAGAAGTAGGGATAATCTTATTTGATATCTTCTTCGAAGCTTGTACTTCTGAAAAATTCTTACAAATCTCCATCATCAGTCTTAGAAAAGTATTTACCATCTGAAAACTATTTAGGATTTGTTCCAATCAATAAAATGCTAAAATGTGACGGAAGGTCTCAGTAATGAGCCGGTACGATCAGAATCACAAATATCACTAGTATGACATTATTAGGAAACTAGTAATGGCTGTTGGTTTTAAAACCAAAAGATAAGGGGTCTCATCACGAGCCAGCTGATTCATTTTCTGGTGATATTAACGACTGACATTACCGTTTTGTCACCATGCTGGGTAATGATCTCTCATTTTATGAAATTTAAAAGAAGAAATTGAAATAAAAACATAACTTTTGACTGAAGAATAGGAGGTCTCATCACGAGCCGGCCTAATCATGATCATCAGTGTCGTCTGGAATAACTTCATTTCTGATCACCAGGGTGATGGCTTTTGATTTAAAAAATTAAAAGACAAGAGGTCTCATCACAAGCCGGCTTGCTTATTTCAGACAGCTCTCGTGAATGATACTATCACATTGGGATACCATACTCAGATAGTAGTCTTCAAGCAGAATTATTGTTTTAAAAGAAAAGAAAATCAAACAAAAAGAAAATTATTATGTTACGGAACAGATTCTGGAAAGTTGTCAGAGAAGTAGATTTCTATACTCTATGCTGATGGTATAGGTTATTCTTACTATCAAATACTTTGTTTCGACCAAGATATTGTAAGTTTCTCCCTAATTAAATCTCTTTTTCAAAAGATGGAATATTTCTGAGTTATACTTATGAATATGAATGAATAATGGGTTATGTAGATAAAGAACTTTTGATTGTTTTTAACAAGTTTTAAGATTTTGTTTATCATTGTGTATAAACAGAGATAACTGGTTCGCCCAGGTTGTCGCCATTTGTTGGCAGCCAGCAACAACCCCTTCATATTCCATTATGATGAAGGGAGATCAGCTCTATTTTATATTTTACTCAAAAAATTATAATAGAGTTCTTTCAGAATCTATGATTCTGAAGGTACTCTCAATTCGAGAAAAGTAAAATAATATGTTAGGAGTTGGTGAAAAACATGTTAGCAACTGTCAGTTTAATAAGTCAGTTTCATTAGATCCTATATAATCAATTCAATCATTAAGATATATGTATACGATTATATATGAAAATATGCCAAAGGGAAACCAATGAAACACATTCTAAGCTGGATGTGGGTAAGGTATTATGAGTCTCAAACTTTTAGAACTTAGATGACTTATTAAATTAAAATTGTATTACACCTAATGTTCATATCTCGTATGTAATACCTTACCCTCACTTTGGAAAAATTGTATATATGTAGATTAGTAAATAAATGATTATCATATAAGAATTTTCATATATTATAGTTTTACCATTCAATATCCTATCAAATTTAATTTCGGATATTAATCAATGGGATTGTTTTTGAAAAGTTTTAAAACTGGATCTATGAAATCTTATGTGTATACATGAAATAAATATGATAATCAAGTTATTATCTAGTTGTCATGCCAAGCATTAGGATATATGATTTCGGTACGGTATCACCTTGAATGCTACCACATTTCACGTTGAAGCTAGAGGAGACTGTTAATTTGATAGAGTTTACGAGAGCCATGTGTCAAATTGGTAACGCTTGTCACTCGGATCACTGAGTTGGCATAGAGATGTGGTTTGAGCTTCATGATAAACTTACAGTTGTGACTATATCGATGCATCGTATTAACAAGAGTTAATGTTGATAGTCATTCCATTTCCTAACAATGTACGTGCTCATTATGATCACTGTAAGTAATCAATTGCTTGGTTTACGGTCTATTAATCACAAGATCTTTGCTATGTAGAGTTGGCTCAATTTCGCTGCTAGTCGTGGCTAAGTTATGTTTAAACCTGCATATATCATAATATAACGTTAAGTTGCAGCACTCATCATTGCTAAGGCTCGGCTAAAATGACCAAGGCCAGAGATCTCATGTTTGTCAGATCCAAATCATGTGAAGTTTGCACATCATGTCATACGTTTGGGTACCTATTCCCTCCTTGTTCACCTTTCTGTTTATTCCAGTTCGAAGCCAGGAGAGCGTGGAGGAAACTATGGCTCCATTGAACCGTTTCGAAATCTCTGGTTCTGAGCTCATAGAAGCTAACGAGTAGGTAGCTCTACGTTTTGAAAAAATTGGGTGGGGGAAATTCTTTAAGAGTTTCGATGGCCATCATGCAGAAGTAACTAAAATGTTTGCCATGAATCTTAAGGACGACGTTGTGCAGATAGGGGGTTTTGAGTTCGTTGTTAATGAAGATAAAATCGCCGAAGCAACCAATCTCCTGCAAGTTGGAGAACGCTGGTTTAAGGGTAGCAAGGTTAATAACAAGAGGTGTTTATCTCTGCTGCTTCCATTGCCGGATGATACTAAGTTGAAGATAGGTGTCCCTGTCAGGTTCTTGAAACCCGAATGGAGAGATTATTACGAAATACTGGTAAGGTATGTGTCCTTTGATGAACGTTTCTCCCATTTACACTATTACCATTTAAGATTGCTATTAGCATTACATGGTTGTAAGCTCAATTTTTCGTTCTATTTGTGGCAAAGTTTGAAGAAGATGTCACAGGCAGTTAGAAGTTTTAGTAACCCTAATAGAATTCTTTTCCACCACGGGTTAATCAAAATTATAGTGCAACATCAATTGTCTGTAAATGGAAAATCATGGGATAGTTTTTTAACCAACTGTCAACTGGGGTCGATGCAGTACTGACCGAACCCCTCCCCAAGAATTCGTAATAAACGAAAAGCTATAAAGTCTGATAATACTTCTGAAACTGTATCAAAGGTAAAAGGGTTCGGGGAAGTCAGTATACCCATAAACAAAGGGATTAGTAATGATGATGACGGGAATACAGTCCCTTGTGGCTCTAAAACAATCCTAAATCAGCCCTTATCTGGTAAAGGTTGTAGCATCCCTGCAGAAACAGAAGAAAAATTAACCAAAAACAAAACTGATAATGATGTTGAGTGTAAAAATATATCTGAAGCAAATAATTCTTATGAACATAGCAGGGAATTTATACGAAAATTAGATCATCTTGCCCATATTTACTGTGATAAGGGAGGGTTTGATTCGGAAAGTCTGTTGTTTTCGAAAAGGGTTACTAGGAGTATGAAACCCTCAATTTCGGTTCCTATGGCTCATCAACAGGCTTCTCAGCCTTCAGTTGTCCATATTGAAGATGACATTCCATCATCTATCCCTGATACTATTTATGAAAATAATCCTACTTTTGTAAAAGGTAATGATGTAAACTCGGGCAAGGCCGAGGTTACTCAACCAGGTATAGACACCGGCATTGCAGATCATGAACCATCATCTAGTCAACATATCAATAGCCCTAACTCTCCTCAGGTAGCCATTGAAGAAGAAACTCTGCGGCATGTACTAGATAATGTATACCAAGACAAGATTACAGAGTTGAAGGATAAACTTAAGCATTGCATATCCAGTACAACATTGTTAGAAGAGGAAAATAGAACATTTAGAGAAGAGTTACTAGATTGGATCAACAGATGGAAAGAAACAAGCGCTAAAAAGAATCAATATAAAAAAGCAAAGAGGTCAATAATTAGTACGAACCAGCACCTACTTGAAAGAATTGAAAAACAAAACATAAAGATTATCAAGTTAAAGGCCAAATTGACTGAAGCACGAAGAGTAATCGCTCTTCAAAGTAAAACATGAATGGTTATTCTCATTTTCCTTTCAAAGTGCATGATCGTATTGCTGTCAAACAGGTAATGAAATACTTCGTTTGTTAAACGCAGGTGGGTTTGTCATCACTCCTCTCCAGAGTATCAGGATGTTGTTAATGCGTTGGCTGGGAGATGTGGTTGTCTGTTAAAAACTAGAGTTTCAGCAATGGCCAAGAAATTTTCAAGTACCTGGTAATCAGCAAACATACAGGCTAGTCGTTTTTCTGTTTATAGTGACATATGGTTGATATAAGAGATTCGATTCTCTTTATATTTATAGAAACCCTATAATGTTGCATGTAACATTAATAGGGAAAACTGAATCATAGTACTATATAAGGTAGGAATTTTGATAAACTCAGGATGGAGTGTTTGAGGAAAATATACT
>LPNX010676145.1:83547-153611 GCA_001517045.1 Pseudotsuga menziesii
TCATTATGTTCATCTTTTATTGATTAATAATTAATCTAGTCTTTAGAAATGCTCTCAGCTGAGATAGGATAGGTAGAATAATTTAGATTAAGTTTTATTTTGATATATTTAGTTAACAGCTGTTAAATCAATTAGTATACTTTTAGTATACTTTTTACAGGTCTTTATATTCAGAGAAACTCTTCAAAAATTGAATTCTTTCCTTAAGAAAGCAACCACTAGATAGTTTTGATAGTTAAAACTAATTATAGGATTCATTTAAGTAGAAATAACATTAGAATAGGTTAGATTTTGTTGATTTTAATTTCTCCTTAAGAGAAAAATCAGCTAGTAGCAAGACCATAACCTGCAAGGTTTTGTTAATTCAAACACACCGGACGCTGCTTTAAGCTGATTGTGTGGACAAAACCTCCTTATTGGCCTAGTTCAGAAAAACAGGCCAACAAGACTCAGAAGCAGTCCAAGGAGCTAATCAAGCTATCAGGTAGCAAAGTCTCTTTCACTACTGCCAGGAATCTTACAACAAACTCCCTGAACCTAGCCATCGCTAATGAGGAAGGATTTTTAGAGGTCAAGTTAAAGATGGATCAGTTCTCAATCCCATATAAGATTATGTTCCATAAGGGAGTTAGTGATATCATCTATGTTGATCTGACTAAGGAGGCATTATCCCATCTCAAGTCCCAGCAAAGGATGGTTAAACTAGAGACCCAATTGAAGTAGGAAAAGGAAACAAGCAAGGCATGGAACCTACAGTTGAAACTCCTGACGGACCAACTGGTAGACCTAACAGCACAGAATGCTTTACAGTATCCCCTTGCATATAAGCAGCCAGTGGCAATAGAGTAGGCTATTTTACTAGCTAAGCCACTGGCCAAGATACAGGTTTACAAAAAGAAAAGCAAGACACCTATGAAAGACGTCCAGCTACCTCCTCAGACCATGCAGTTACAAGGGGATATTAAGGCATTGCAGCATGAATTTTTGGATCTGAAACGTCGCCTTGATGTGCTAGAGACAAACAAGCACACATGGGAAAAAGAGAAGCAAAAGATGTAGAAGAGAATTGATGAATTAAATGAATATAGCACCCTCTAAGGAGATATCACCCACTACTCTGGAAATCAAAGATATGTCTGAAATGTCCCTGAAGGACTTGGAAATCACTCAATTAAAGGAGGTCAATCAAGAGCTCAAGGACAGGATCACTTCTAAGGAAAGTGAAGACTATGCTGAAGAGACCATGACACTGAAAGAGAAAGTAATCAGGTATGAGGAAAGGTTCATAGGTTAAATTCCCATGCAAGGGGATAAACATTTGCTATGGGGTGCAGTGATAAAGGAGATGCCCTCATTACAAAAGCATTTGTTCATGGTGGATGAGCATAAATAGGATGCTATGGATGAAAGTAGAAGATGTAAAGCCCTGCAGGAAATTCTAGCACAAAGTCCTAGGGAGGAGGCCCAGAAGGTGATTGTTATTCTGAACTCAGCCTCTGGGGAAGAACTAATTTCCCTGGGGATTACTGACAGGATATCAATTCTGGTGGCAATAAGGAGGATGACCACAAAGCACAACATGTTGCGGAATGGACTTACTAGGATTAACATTATTTAGCAAGGGGTACAAAATTTCAACAAATTGTTCTAGTCCCTATTTCAGAAAGGGTTGCCTGAGTTTTGGGGTCCAGAGGGGAAGCTGATCCCTCAAATAAAATATGTCGAACTGCTACAGGAGGAAAGACTAAACCATGCAAATTTTGAGGGTTTGAATCGTGGACTAAAGGGACAGGTAATCATCGATAAACTCAGCGAGGACTTTGAGTTGTTGGAAACACTCATGATTGTCAAATCAGATCTCCCTGCTATTGGCCATAGCCCCCTGATTGCCCTGGATGTTATCCTAAAGGATATATTTGAGATGGCCACCCCTATAGATCAACAATGGAAAGATATACATAGAGTGAATCATCACCCTAGAAGTCCCTCTAGCAGTTGAGTCAGCCATAGTCTGTTAAAAATATGCTCGGAGTTTTCGTTTTCATCAAGTGAGCCAGAAAGCCACAAATGTTGAGATTTCCCTTTTTTATTGGTCACGCGTAGCACAGCGTGCCTTCCCAAAATGTTTTGTGGGAACGACGCATCTGCCACATCAGAGTTTGTTAGGATTTAGGATGTACTTTCGGGTTTGATTCCAGCAATGTAACTAATTTTGATGCCCTCTTTCTAGATACGCCTTGGGGGTAAATTGCACTATAAATGTAACCTCTGCGGAGGAGGAAGGGTTTGACTTTCATTTTTGAACCCTCTATGCTTGGATTGTAGCTCTGTAAACTTTCTTGGAAGTGTTAATGAAAAGTGTTTTTTTTAGTTTCTAAGATTCATCACAGTCTTCGTATTCAGTTTGTGTTTCCAGTTTGCATCATTTTCATATGTGTAAATTCTGCTAATGTTTTCTAGAGAAAACCATGACCTGTCTTGAGCCTGCTAAGGGATGTTGTGACATGTATTAAGCATGCTAGGTCTGTCATGACTAGCTGAAAGTGCCTTGAGGACTTTTAAGGGTCCCAAGCCTGTGTATGAAGGTACCATGACCTACTGTGGGTTACTAAGGGTGTCGTGAGGGTGTGTAAATTTTTTGGAAACATAATTGTGTACTGCTTGACTAGGTCGTGATCTGTTAGTATGGATGGCAGTATGTGTGAGGTCTAGTATGTGGGTCACTACCCTTTATTGGACTAGTTATGCAACTAATGAAACACCTAAGTTGATTCCTCTCACCATGTGTTGGCTATCAAGCTAGGAGAAAAGCTCACAGAGGTCAGAAAGAATGGAACCTACTCCTGGTTGAGGCCTGATGGAAAAACACAAGTAACCATTGAGTACAAAACTGAGAGTGGTGCATGGTTCCTCTACGCATTCACATAGTTCTCATCTCCACTCAACATGATGAGACAGTGACCAATGAACAAGCTTTATCTAAAGGAAGTGAGAGGTTCGATTTTTATACAAGTGGGATATGCTTTGAATGGTAAACTGTAATGACCCCCATCAGATCCTGTTGATTTTTTTGGCTTATTTGCTTATGTAATTTGGTTAAAGGATTTCATAAAAATACTTGTCAAAAATACCACTGAGTTGTACCAAATAGGCTTAGTTAGTTTGTGTATTCAATATATTGGTGATTTGTTGATGCAGGAGCATAGGCTCAAGAGGGATAAGTCATTCATGACCTCACAAGGTCAATGGAACTCTTAAGAGACCTAGGGTCTCGTACATTTGTAATTTGCTTTATTTTGTAAAAGCTGAATACAATGGATAAGGAATCTATATCCTTTTCCACATGTAATAGTTAGGATTGAGTTAGTTGTGAGTCATATGGTTAGCAGAGATCAATAAGGACTGTACTCCTTTATTATAGTATCTGGAAACAGAATCCTCTTGTATTTAAATCAGTTCGAGTTATTTTCTTAGCAGCTTAGTTAGCTTACAGATATTGTTGGATCGCAGAAGCTTAGGTTAGCTCACATAGCTTTGTATAGGTCATAGAGGTTTGAGGATAGCTCAAAGAAGCTTTGATTAGCTCATAAAGCTTGAGAGGGAGATAAATTCTACATAGCATGAAAGGAGGAATGAGAGGTGCACAGAAGAGTGAGCAAGGAGTTAACAAGTAAAATTGTCTGTGAGTATTTGAATTTCCGATGAATTGAATAAAGAACAGAGGATTAGACTCTACGTGTGGTTTTGATGGATTTCATGTCTTCATATAGTTCTATAGAAGTATGAATTCATCCTGCATTCAGTCCATATAACCCTGTGTATAAAATATGTGGCTTTGGATTGCCATATTTATCGAATTACAAAGAATAATTGATCTTGTCAGTGATCAATTCAGTGAAGCTTTGTAGAGGGTTAAACCTTAACCACACGCTCAAATAAAACAAGATCGTAGAGTGGGGATCGATCGTGGGGAAGATCGGCGGTTTATAGTGATATCGTCGAGAGAAGTTGCAAGCTTTGAAAAACTTTTCATGTGCATGATATTTTATGGAATGCACTTAATAAATTTTGGAATCCATCATTTATTTGGTGGGGACACTAATCGAATGATCAGAAATCCATTTCGCTGCATGAAAAAGTAAGTTGTATGAACACTCAGGTTGGCCACAAATTTGATAGATCAACGATCGAGATCGACGGCGGGGAAGAAGCATTGTGCGGAAACACTCTTTTCGGAAATGTCGAAAGTCTAAAAGCCGACTTCTAATTCCAGCCTTCCAGAAAGAATTCTCCTACGGAAGGGAACATGCGGAAACCTAGAATTCCGTTGTGAAAGAAAGTTAGACAATGCAAAAAGTTTTTTAACACAAATAGTTTGTTTCGGATCTCAAGGGTTTTGAAGTATGTACGCAAATCAGCACCATCATATCTGTAAATTGACTATAATATTCAGATCTTGATTTTCATAGCGCTAACAATGAACAGTAAATGCAATAGAGATTGCTTTGCATAAATAACAAGGAAAATATACCCTAAATATCATATTCATATAACTTTGAGTTTACAATGACTGTAACAGCGGTTCTAAGGTGGACAAGCAAATATGAAATTACTTTAACTCTAACTTGTAGCTTCGTGGGCGTGCACAATTATTTATGGAAGTGAGATTTGGTGTCTCGATTTTTCTTTGGTCTTTGCCCTGCCCTACCAAATCCTCAAAACAACCCAAATCGTCTTCTTCTCGTTACTATGCTGCAATGCCCTTCTTCACTACCCAAAAACATTATGCACAGTTGTAACAAGAAGGAATACTACAATGAGATTACCCAAAAAATTTGTAGTAGATTTATGTAGGTGTCAATATGGATTGCAGCTCCCTTTTTTTTTGTAACAACCCTTTCTATTGTCCCAAATGAACCATGTGGATCATTGTATATGTGGAACTGTAAATCATCCTCACAAACAAGACTGTGTCCTCTCCAACAGAAAGTAAATCGTCCTCACAAACAAGAATGTGTCCTCTCTAGACGATGTCACGGCCCACGCAGTCCAAACTCAGCCAACAAATGAAGAATACGGCCTCCACAAGATGAAATCGGCCCCTTTGTTACTCCTTTTTTTTCAAAAACATAAGAACCAAAAAAGATGAAAAAGATAATATGCATGAATATATAGCATCTTATTTCTAGATGGACCTGAAAATTTGTTGTATGTATAACCACGGCATGAGCCTATAATCCTAGGTATTATATAATATTGTTACTTGTTAGACTCATAGAAAGACCCCCTTGGGATAAACCTTATTATATAATATGGTATGTGGATGGCGCTAGGGAGTCCTAGTTTCTTATATTCTTATTTTAATTATTGCATAAGTGTTTATAGCTTCTATTCTATTGCTTGTCAAGGATATTTATAACTTACATCATAGGGAGGCTCTATGGGTTAAAAATAAATATCTTTCTAATGTGGAGATATCCCAATATCCCAACCTGTATACTAACTAATATATGTTGTTAGTATGATAGAAGATGAGGATGTTAAATTTGTCACCACCATTTTAACATATCAATATATTTTTAGGAGGAGTTAGAAATGGCTTCGATCACCTCATTTAATGGCTTGGAAGGTATGGGAAACTTCATTTCCTTTAGAGCTCGAGAAATCTTACTTGGGAGTGAGTAAATTAGTCAAAGGTGCAGTGCAATGGCCATAACATTATTAGAGATCACTTGGTTCAATAATTTCATACGCCACATGTCGTTGACTCTCCAATGACCTAATTAAATAGAAATTCTGATGTAGGAATATGTAAAAACTACTACACTTCCACCACTAACATGGTTCATTGAACAATGAAAATACATAAATGAGGTGGAGGCTATAGATTGGCATCGCATGATTAAATGTAACACCGTATATCTCTTCTCATTATTCTAATATCCTTGGTTACCTAATTGATATGTCAATTAAGAAAGTATATTTGTAAGGCATACCACCATAGAAATTTTAGCTCATATGATTTCCATAAGAAGATAGATCATAGATCCAACCAAGAAAAAAACAAGAAATAATTGTTTGAATGCATATGACAGATCTCTTAGTAAGGCAAGAAACAATAATGAGTCATATCATGCCAGTAGTTACAAATAGCAGATAAAAGAGAAAATATCTTGCGTAGAATCATAAGAGAGTCTATGGAAATAGACTAATTTAGTACAATTATTTTATCCTTTTGGTATCCTTACTTATTGACATGGGACCTTGAATGATATATAAGTAATTTGATCAAGTAACCAGTAAATCCACCTGGGTAATGCAGTAGATACCAACTAGAAATAATACTATGTTTGGACTGAGACAATCATTTTCAGCTAGGGATGATGGTTAAGGGAATACTTAAGGATAGACTAGATGAAATTTTGGATCTATATAGCCATCTTTTTCTCTGATCTAGCTACAAGATTGTCATGGTTCACTAATTCATATAACAAGTGTTGTAGGGATTAGAAAGGTGTCATTTCCATCATTAACACCTACAATACTAGGTATATTATACATATAATTTGTTTGATAACTATAAAAAGATGTAGGGTTGACATTGTAGGTTAAAAATTATACTTATAAGGAGATGGGGGTCACATAATATTCATATGGTCCAACAAGCAAGTTATCATATTATCATTAGGAGAATTGTTTCAATGGTATTAATACTGGTCTAAAATACATAGGTTAATGGTTCAAATTCCTTTTATCTTTATAAGAATTGCATGTGGTTAATGGAAGAGGTTATATAAAAATTCTTAATATCTAAAAGGATTATATAGGTTCTTGTAGGTTTCTCCGGGTAGGACCTTAACCAATGTATTAATGAATTTTCAAACTTATGGAGAGAATATAGATTAAATGCAACATCATATATCTCTTCTCCTAATTATTCTAATATCCATCGTTACCTAATTGATATGTCAATTAAGAAAGTAGATTTGTAAGGCATAGCACCATAGAAATTTTAGCTCATATGATCTCCATAAGAAGAGAGATCTTAAATCCAACCAAGAAAAAAACAAGAAAAAATTGTTTGAATGCATATGATAGACCTTTTGTAAGGCAAGAAAAAATAATGAGTCATATCATGATGCCAATAGTTACAAATAGCAGATCAAAGAGAAAATATATATCTTGTGTAGAATCATAAGAGATTCTGTGGAAATAGACTCATTTAGTACAATTATTTTATCCTTATGGTATCCTTACTTATTGACATGGGACCTCGAATGATATATAAGTAATTTGATCAAGTAACCGGTAAATCCACCTACGTATAAATGCATGCAGTAGATACCGATTAGAAATAATACTATGTTTGGATATTGTAACCTAAACATCTAACCTCAGATGAAATTAATGACATCCCTTATGTTGTAAGTTAAAATTGATTACTAGTGCACTTGAATACATTGAAACAAACTCACTGCCCCCATCCTTCTACAAATAAACATCACAATCAATGCATTATAATCCATGGTTATTACATTATTTAACTTCATGTCATCCACCACAATAGGCTAATATACATGGTCGATTTCATGGTATACCCTCTCAACCTCCTTATTTGTATCAAGTCATTTTCCTTGTGAATCCATTCATCAAAGGATTATCAATGTAAGTAAGAATATGTGGTTGATCACAATCATTTTCCTTCATATGGTCCACTAGTGCAAGATAAATGACAACTTTACCTCCTTTGCAATGTTCATTATTCAAGGTAGTATATGTTACTTCATTTGGTGTCAATCATTTCTAGTTAGGGATGATGGTTAAGGATACTTAAGGATAGTTTAGATTAAATTTTGGATCTATATAGCCATTGTTTTCTCTGATCTAGCTACAATATTTTCATGGTTCACTAATTCATATAACAAGAGTTGTAGGAATTAGAAAGGTGTCCTTTCCATCATTATTAACACCTACATTACTAGGTATAATATACCTATAATTTGTTTGATAATTATAAAGAGATGGAGGGTTGACATTGTAGTTGGTTAAAAATTATACTTATAATAAGGAGATGGGGTCACATCATATTCATATGGTCCATCAAACAAGTTATTAGATTATCATTAGGAGAATAGTTTCAATGGTATAATACAAGTCTAAAATACATAGGTTATTAATGCCGGTTCAAATTCCTTTTATCTTTATAAGAATTGCATATGGTTGGAAGAGGTTATAATGATAAAAATTTTGAATATTTAAAAGGATAATATAGGTTATATTGTAGGTTTTCTCGAGGTAGGACCTTAACCAATGTATTAATGAATTGTCAAACTTATGGAGAGCATATAGATTAAATGGAACACCGTATATTTCTTCTCGTAATTATTCTAATATCCCTCGTTGCCTAATTGATATTTCAATTAAGAAAGTAGATTTGTAAGGCATACCAGCATAGAAATTTTAGCTCATATGATCTCCATAAGAAGAGAGATCATAAATCCAACCAAGAAAAATTTGTTTGAATATTGCATATGATATATCTCTTTGTAAGGCAAGAAAAAATAATGAGTCATATCATGATGCTAGTAGTTACAAATAGCAGATCAAAGAGAAAATAAATATCTTTTGTCGAATCATAAGAGAGTCTATGGAAATATACTAATTAATTAGTACAATTATTTGATCCTTATGGTATTCTTACTTATTGACATGGGACCTTGAATGATATATTAGCAATTTGATCAAGTAACCGGTAAATCCACCAACGTATAAATGCATGCAATAGATACCAACTAGAAATAATTCTATGTTTGGATATTGTAACCTCAACATCTAACCTCAAATGAAATAATTAATGGCATCCCTTATGTGGTAAGCTAAAATTGATTACTAGTGCACTTGAATACATTGAAACAAACTCACTGCCCCCATCCTTCAACAAATAAACATCACAATCAATGCATTATAAGCCATGGTTATTACATTATTTAACATCATGTCATCCACCACAATAGGCTAATATACATGGTCGATTTCATGGTCTATCCTCTCAACCTCCTTATTTGTATCAAGTGATTTTCCTTATGAAATCCATTCATCAAAGGATTATTAATGTAAGTATGAATTTTTGGTTGATCACAACCATTTTCCTTCATATGATCCACTAGTGCAAGATAAACGACAACTTTGCCTCCTCTGCAATGTCCATTATTCAAGGTAGTATATGTTACTTCATTTGGTGTCAATAATTTTCAGTTAGGGATGATGGTTAAGGGAATACTTCAGGATAGATTAGATGAAATTTTGGATCTATATAGCCATATGTTTATTTGATCTAGCTACAAGATGGTCATGGTTCACTAATTCATATAACAAGTGTTGTAGGAATTAGAAATGTGTCCTTTCCCTCATTAACACCTACATTACTAGGTATAATATACCTATGATTTGTTTGATAATTATAAAGAGATTGAGGGTTGACATTGTAGGTTAAAAATTATACTTATAAGGTGATGGGGTCACATCATATCCATATGGTCCATCAAGCAAGTTATCAAATTATCATTGGGAGAATAGTTTCAATGGTATAATGCATATCTAAAATACATAGGTTTTTAATGCTAGTTCAAATTCCTTTTATCTTTATAAGAATTGAATATGGTTGGAAGAGGTTATAATGATAAAAAAAATATGAACATTTGAAAGGATTATATATGTTATCTTGTAGGTTTTCTCCAGGTAGGACCTTAACCAATGTATTAATGAATTGTTAAACTTATGGAGAGCATATAGATTATATGTAACACTGTATATTTCTACTCATAATTATTCTAATATCCCTCGTTGCCTAATTGATATGTCAATTTAGTACAATTATTTGATCCTTATGGTATCCTTACTTATTGAAATGGGACCTTGAATGATATATAAGTAATTTGATCAAGTAACCAGTAAATCCACCTACGTATAAATGCATGCAGTAGATACCAACTAGAAATAATACTATGTTTGGATATTGTAACCTCAACATCTAACCTCAGATGAAATTAATGACATCCCTTATGTGGTAAGCTAAAATTGATTACTAGTGCACTTGAATACATTGAAACAAACTCACTGCCCCCGTCCATCTACAAATAAACATCACAATCAATGCATTATAAGCCATGGTTATTACATTATTTAACTTCATGTCATCCACCACAATAGGCTAATATACATAGTCAATTTCATGGTATACCCTCTCAACCTCCTTATTTGTATCAAGTCATTTTCCTTGTGAAATCCATTCATCAAAGGATTATTAATGTAAATATGAATATTTGGCTGATCACAACCATTTTCCTTCATATGCTCCACTAATGCAAGATAAATGACAACTTTGCCTCCTTTGCAATGTCCATTATTCAAGGTAGTATATGTTACTTCATTTGGTGTCAATCATTTTCAGTTAAGGATGATGGTTAAGGATACTTAAGGATAGTTTAGATGAAATTTTGGATCTATATAGCCATTTTTTTATCTGATCTAGCTACAAGATTGTCATGGTTCACTAATTCATATAACAAGTGTTGACACCTACAATACTAGGTATATACCTATAATTTGTTTGATAATTATAAAGAGATGGAGGGTTGACAGTGTATGTTAAAAATTATACTTATAAGGATATGGGGGTCACATCATATTCATATGGTCCATCAAGCAAGTTATCATATTTTCAATAGGAGAATAGTTTCAATGGTATAAATATACTGGTCTAAAAAACATAGGTTAATGGTTCAAATTCCTTTTATCTTTATAAGAATTCCATATGGTTGGAAGAGGTAATGATAAAAATTCTTAATAGTTAAAAGGATTATATAGGTTCTTGTAGGTTTTCTCCAAGTAGGTCCTTAACCAATGTATTAATGAATTGTCAAACTTATGGAGAGCATATAGATTAAATGTGACACCGTATATCTCTTCTCATAACTATTCTAATATCCCTAGGTATAAATGCAGTAGATACCTACTAGAAATAATAATATGTTTGGATGTAACCTCAACATCTAACCTCAAATGAAAATGAAATCCCTTATGTGGTAAGCTAAAATTGATTACTATTGCACTTGAATCTATTGAAACAAACTCATTGTCCCCGTCCTTCTAAAAATAAACATCACATTCAATGCCTTAGAAGCCATGCTTATTACATTATTTAACTTCATGTCATCCACCAAAATAGGCTAATATTGCATTTCCTTTCGATGAATTTCTTTGGTTCCCACCTACTTGACTCCCAACACGAGGGTATGGTTCCCCTTTTCATTGAAAATCTTAGGAGAAAACTCGGGTGTTTTTGCTATCTATACCCCAAAAAAAACAAAAAAAATGAAATTAAAAAAAATGGGACCCCTAACATAATTTTTCACATTTTATCTCCCACGAATAGTTTTGTCAGGAAAGGGTGACATTTTATTTTTGCACAGGCCAACATTTACTTGCTTTGATTCTGGTATTCAACACCACGAAAGTTGAAGATAAGCTATTGGGATATATTGAGGTGAACTACGTGAGGTGTAACTTAAGTTTCATTGCATTCTTGTTCTGTGTTCTGCATTATTGCAGGTAATTTATCAATGCTTTCGTGAAAACAACATAAAACCTGAAAACACCAAACACTGAAAACATTATGTGGTTTATTTATTAACAGAAATCAAAATAGTGGTTCCTCTGCTACAAAATTTTAAGTGTAATATGCGTTTTGTGCTTCATTTTGTACAAAATTTTATCATATGCTTAGTAAGTGTAATACACATTATGTGGTTTCTTTATTGACAGAAATCAAAATAGTGGTTCTTATGCTACAAAATTTTAATAATTCTGTAAAAAAATTTGGTTTCCTCTAGGGCTGACCGTGGATTGTGGTGGCTCTTCCTCTAGGGCTAACCGTGGATTGACAGGAATCAAAATAGTGGTTCTTATGCTACAAAATTTTAAAAATTATGAATCCTCTACGACTGAGTTGTGGATTTTTTGACATTCATTTAGCTGGGTTGTGATTGTTTTGTGAGCACTAGAGTTGGACTGAACTTTCCCATTGCTGCAACATCATTACCATGTTCATCTTTGGGGATTCCTGTGTAAACATTGTCCTGCTTGCAGCCTCTAAGGCTGAGGGGTATTCACTCTTAGACCCTGAGATATCTTGTTGGCTACTGTACATGTCTAACCTAAACCTACAACACTCTAACCCTCTCTCTCTCTCAAGTTATGACATATGTTCCTTTTAGCAGATTGTTACGGCGAGAAATTCCTATGGCTTGGGGTACCACAACAGACAGCTTGACTCCAGAAATCAATCATTTCCAATATGCAATAGAAATTAAATGTCTAACACTAAAGGATCAGACCTCGTACCTTATTCCAGACGGTTGAAGTAAATCCCCATTGAACTTTCCAACTTCAGCTTGAATTGATAGATTACTTCCTCAACAACAAGTAAACAATACAAGCATACTATATATCATGGTGTTAGATCTATTCTAGCGTATATAATCAATAATGTATAAACATTTGAAATCATCCAATGGATAACATATTCATTCAAACACACATTATTGGACAAGAAAAGATATTTCTATTAATATAAATCAAAGATTACAATAGATACAACCTCTGTCGGCACGTCTGCAAATCGGAGAAATTGAATCCCCCACTTGGGCCTCCACCACTTCAATCCTCCATCTCTCGATAGCAAGATCACTAGCAAAAGGCAAGCTTGGGAAGAACACAAAAGTGCTCCAAGGGACAAAGGGATGCAGACTCAAGCATAAGTTCTGGCAATAATGGACTATAGTTTCTTTGCTCTCAATTCTCTCTTATGCCTTCAATGTACCAAGGAATTCCTTATATAGTTTTTCAAAGGGGTAATGAAAGGTCGAATCCGAGCGATCTCAAGGCATATGGAAGGCCAGGAGTCAAGTGAGTCAGATCCATGTCAAGGAAAACACCAAAAGGATTTGGATTTTGTACACATCCCGATGTACGCGGTTTTAGTGGTCAAACCCGCGTATATACACGATTATAGGTTTAAAAGTCGCGTGTATCATTTTTCACATGTTTTTAGGGATGGTCAAGGAAACATCAAAGGACAAAAAGTGGTCCAAGGAGTCTGCAACGGGACAGGGGAAAGGCCATACAAGTGTGATTCACCTGGAGTGGTAAAATCAGCTATAATAGATGCCCCCTAATGTGTGAGGTCAGAGGGGTCATACGATGGCCGAAATACATTATAAGTCCATCCCAGAAGTGGAGTGATGAAGAATCCCAAATGGAAGACCAGCCACCCAACTAGCATAGTACATTGATACAACTCTGCACATCACTGCAAATACATATAGCAGTCCCAGATACATAAGAGTACAATGGCCATGAATAGGCATGATACAAGATATCACATAAGTGGTCATCGCCATGTACAATATACATAGATCAGAATCTCCATGATGAAGATATACAAAGGACCATGATCTCCATAATGGCTAAATATATATAATGGATCAAGATCTCCATGATGGCTGGAAATGTCTGACATATACTGAAATCAAGTCACGAGAGCTGAAATCTCATGAACACTGGCACGATCAAATAGGTAGCATATAAGAGATGCCACCAATCTGGAAGGTCTTCTACACAAACCGCTACGAGTACATGTCCTACTATGCGAATAGAGGTGTCGAGGTCGAACATAGTAGCCCATCGTCTGATTACCGGTCATTAATGTATACCGTTAACAGACACGAGATCACCCACCGATAATGAAAATGGGAATCAAGGTACTAAAGTGCAAACTAACAAGTGTGAATAAATGTGTTGAGATCGAACACTTGAGAGGATCCATCGATCAGGGGACATTGATGTATTCCCAAAGACTATCGATGGCGAGAGAACCTGCCACTGATGACTGCAAGTCTCAAGGCACTCAAAATGACTCTAGATTCCAATCCCAGAATAAATGATCTGAAGTCGATGGGATGAAATCCGCTGGAAGGAGGGAATTAAGGCATCCCCCATCATCCAACACGAGGTACTCAGCAAAGCTGTATGATGTGGAAGGACTCGATCATAAGGTGCACGAACCAGTAACTGTACCGGGAATGCCCGACATGCAAAGTCAAGATAACTGAGGAATGGTCGACTCAGGTTTCAACTTCCTTCAAACAAGAGCATAACGGCGTATGGTGATTGAATAAAGGCAGCATCGACTCGATATACAAACTGGGACATCTCTGCGACACAGGAGGCATCGACAGAGGTTCCATAGGGACTGGAAGCTTAAACAGTCGGTGGAGATAAACTCAGATAAATGAGTACAGCTCCTAAAGTCAAACTATAAACCCAACCAATGGATGTGATATACAATGCTCTGTTCGAAGGCGACACAACTCGACAACTACCAAAGATAACATCTTTCCTTGTCCGGCTTTTTGGTTTTTTTTTTTTTTGAACTTTTTCAATTATTTAAAAAGCTTGAAAAAGAATAAAATGGCTTTATAGTTACAGACTAGGAGGAGACGAGTGTCATAGGGGCAAACAAACTAGTTCCAAGCAGTGGAACATACCTATGCTCAATGCAAGAACACATGTGTAGGATATTAACACTCGGGGGAAAATCCCCTCTCGATAAAAAGGGAATCAAGCTGGAAAGGATATATAAAATGGCTCTGCATGGCTAGACATGAGACAAGATCGGGCTATATGGTTGAAACCCAATGTCAGGGAAGCCAACATAAAGCTCAATAAGGTAGGCAAAGCTCATGATAATGCAATTACAACTTGACATACGAGATTCCTGAGGGAAATAGGCCAGCAAAAGATCAAGAAACCAAAAAGCCGGACAAGGAAAGATGTTATCTTTGGTAGCTGTCGAGTCGTGTCGCCTTCGAACAGAGCACTGTATGTATATCACTTGAGATCGCTCGGATTTGACCTTTAATTACCCCTTTGAAAAGCTATATAAGGAATTCCTTGGTACATTGAAGGCATAAGAGAGAATTGAGAGCAAAGAAACTATAGTCCATTATTGCCAAGAACTTATGCTTGAGTCTGCATCACTTTGTCCCTTGGAGCACTTTTGTGTTCTTCACAAGCTTGTCTTTTGCTGGTGACCTTGCTATCGAGAGATGGAGGATTGAAGTGGTGGAGGCCCAAGTGGGGGATTCAGTTTCTCTGATTCGCAGACGTGCCGACAGAGGTTGTATCTATTGTAATCTCTGATTTATATTAATAGAAATATCTTTTCCTGTCCAATAATGTGTGTTTGAATGAATATGTTATCCATTGGATGATTTCAAATGTTTATACATTGTTGATTATATATGCTAGAATAGATCTAACACCATGATATATAGTATGCTTGTATTGTTTACTTGTTGTTGAGGAAGTAATCTATCAATTCAAGCTAAAGTTGGAAAGCTCAACGGGGATCTACTTCAATCATCCGAAATAAGGTACGAGGTCTGATCCTTTAGTGTTAGACATTTAATTTCTATTGCATATTGGAAAGGATTGATTTCTGGAGTCAAACTGTCTGTTGTGGTACCCCAATCCATAGGAATTTCTCTTCGTAACAAAATTGACGACTCCGCTGGGGATGGTCAGGGAAACATCAAACGACAAAAAGTGGTCCAAGGGGTCCAAGGAGTCTACAGCGGGACAGGGGAAAGGCCATACAAGTGTGATTCACCTGGAGTGGTAAAATCAACTATAACACAGATAGTCTTCCCATTTACTTTTGAAACTTGTTAGATAGATTAATCGTTTAAACAACTTTCAATTAAGAATTGAGTGATGATAGACTTTATTTTTTAATTAATTATGAAGGCCTTGTACAAGTTGAAACATGGAGGTAAGTGATTGTTTGTGATTGAAGTATATCATTATTTTTATTTAACTTAAATTGTTTTTTTTAACAGAAACGAGTAGGTTTGATATTAATAAAACTGTGGCTAAGCCACCCAAGAGGTTACCTCTATGAGTTCTTTGCAAAAAAACAAAATTCCCCATCACAGCAAATGGGAATACTATTTTTATTTTATTTAAATTGTTAGAACATATTACTTTGTACTTTAATAACAATCTAATAGGCTATGGCTAATCAATATTGTAATCATTTTTTTAAAAATAGGCAAAGCAGGTTATGACACAAAATCAAAAAAATATGATAATGAAAATTTCAAAAAGAACACGTCAAAATGATCAAATGGGAAAGAAAGGGACATGCATCTCAGAAGGTAAATATTTAGAAATAGAACAATGTATTTCCTTATGTAGTTATATAATGCTTTTTTTTTTGTATGATGATGTTAGGCATATGTTTAATAACATTCTTGGCTACAACCACAAAGAAGAGGAAAATACAAACAATAGCAAAGAAGATTAGTACACCTTCTATGCCTTTGAATGACTCTACTAGTCCTAACAAAGAAGCAAATGACAAAGATACATTTTCCTCTTTTCAGGAGGAGGAGCAACATGAACAAGGTAATCCCATTAATTCAGATTTTTCTAGTTCCTTATAACTATAAATCTTATGATTAAGAAATCCATAACACCTTTATGTGCCCTTCGTTTATAGAAGATGTTGACAAACAACCCTACCATATGGATAACAGTGTAGAAGGGGAAGATCCCTCGACACAAAAAGAGGCGGCGCAACATAAAGAAAAAGGTAAGGTCATTAATGTATAATTTTGTAGTTTTTCATAAATAAAATTTTATGACGTAGAAATCCATAACACCTTTATGTGCCATTCTTTTATAGAAGATGTTCACAAAGAACAATGCCAACAAGATATTAGTATACAAGGTGAAGATCCCTCTACACAAGCATTGACAGAGAAAGTCAAGAAGAAAGGTAGAGGAGCAACTAAATGTGCAGAAATCAATAACTTGGAGGAAAAGATCCAAATTCATGTCAATGAAAGGAACCAACCAATTGGTCCAAACTCCGTGAAGCTATCGTCATTACTAGGTGTGCTCGCAAGGGAAATGGTTCCAATGAATTATTATGATTGTAGGAAGGTTTCAGAGCAACTAAAGGAGGACTTGTGGAACATTATTAATGTGAGTATTAGACATTACGTGTATTTGTTTTCAACATTTCTATTTTTGGATGATTTCGAAGTTTATTTTCAAACCATGTATGGCATCTAAAAATGCAATTTTTGTATGTTGCAAGCAAAATTCACAATCCCTCATGTCCTTAAAGAATATTGTATGAAATCCATTGGCCATAAAGCAAACAGTCATAGATATCAGTTGAGCAAAAAATACTGTGACCCTTATGAGTCAACAGAGGAAAGATTAAAAAATGTTCCTCCAATTAGGATAAGTGAGACAGTGTGGAGAGAATTCATCCTATCACGAACCACCACTGAATTCCTGGTAAGCAAAAAGTTCACATATTATATAATCAAGTTTTTTATAATGTCTATTGGCTTGCAACGTTGACTTATATATGTTATTTTCAATTGATTTCTAGGATATAAGGAAAAAAACAAGTAAAATAGAGAAAAGGAGAGCGACTTGCACACCTCTGGACATTGAGGTTATCAACGAGTCAAAGATCATGTGGTATACAATTGTGACGATATTTTATCCCATATGAGAAATATTAGCATATTTTGGTTTCATTGTAATGTCGCAACTTAACCATACTATTTTACTTGTTGCAACTAGAAAAAATCTATAGCCTCTGATGATACAACTACAAGCATTACTAGGGTAGACTTATGGAAGAAGCGCCATCAAAAGAAGGATGGCACTCCAATCACACCAGTTGTAGGAGAAACAATAGTATTTTCTCAACCTTTTAATTTAGATATTGATTAAAATTTCATTTTACATGTTGGAAATGTTTTCTTATATGATCTGATTTAATTATATGTTAGTGTTAGCAAAAAATTGAACAAGCACAAGTAGAAGTTGCATCTCAAGACTTTGCAGCTAGGGATGATGCCCTTGCCAAGGTACTAGGGGTTGATGCAAGAGGACGATGTCGTGGTGTTGGTTTATGAGTTACGCCAACTAACTTGTTTCGAAAAATTCCATACAAGGAGGCACTAGCTGTAAGCCAAGCTATAGTGAAAGAAAAAACAGAGGAAATCTCATATTTGAAAACAACAATAACTGAACAACTGAAAAGAGTAGAAGATATGGAGAGAGAACATGTGGTCAACAAAGAAAGTGTCAATGTCCAATTCTTTACTCTTGTCTAAGTATACATATTTTCACAGTAATGATCTAAAGGCTAATATCTGATTACTCATATAAACAATGTCCTACGATACAAAATGCTCATGTTGAAATCACGCATGTGGTGGAGGTTAGTTGTTTAATTATTATTTTAAATAATATTTTTTCATATTTTGAATATATATATATATATATATATATATATATATATTACATTGTTTTTCCTTGACAGAGTAATACAGGGGACATAACAACCCCTATGAACAGACTAATACAAAATAAATTAACTTCAATGCATACTCCATCGTCCCTGGTAAGTATTGGAAAATTTCGTAATTTAGTTCAATTTTAATTTATTTTATCAATATATTATAAATCATTGTCTGTTGGGTGCAAAGTCGTGCATCAAAATATGATGAACATTTGGTACATAAAACACCAATGGTTCCATCGAAACTGCAAATTGACAAAATGAAAACACCAATTCATGTAAGATTGTAATTATTTAATCTAGGATCATAAATGCACTAGTACAAAATGAGAAATTAATGACTAAAATCAGGCTATAAACGACTATTTTTGAGTCGACGACTAATAGTAGCTAATTTCCACTATCTTATAGCTTGACTAACTTAGTCATATTTCACATAGTCATTAATAGCTTGACTTATTAGTCATTGATTTAGTCATTGATAGTCAATGATTTAGTCATTGATTAGTCACGGATTTAGTCACATTTTTAGTCACTGATTTAGTCACTGATTGCAACAATTAATGACCAAATATACGACTAAATAAACTACTAGATGATAACATATTAATGACTAAGCTAAATACGACTAAGATACGGGAAATTAGCTGCTAATAGTCGTATATATGTGAATTTAGTCATTTTTTTAGTCACAAATTTATGATAAGGCACGGAAGAATCGAACCACCAACCTCCTACCTATAATTAGGCAGGTGCTTTACCATTGAGCTAGCACCCTTTAAGAAGTTGTTATTGCTTGACAATGATGATATTCAAACAAATTTTGCATCATTCAAGCATACAAAATAATTATTATCAAGTTATTAAGTCTGGAATTTGGTCAACATAGTTACAGACTTTAAAAATGACAATTTTTACATACAAAATCATGTGTTTCACTTCATACCTTGGGCTTGAAAGCTTTGAAGCCAAGGCAGAAGGAGCTGAACGTGTTATCGTACAAAGAGTTTTTGTAACATTAGTATGTACTTAGGGGAATTCTGCTTTACAATATAGCCAACCAACTTGCATTGTACTTGGGAAACTTAAAAGATGGTCAACTCCACATGATGACGACCAAGTTGCAACAAAACAAAATAATCTTTGGTTACATTAATCTTTTGTGGCTGCACAAATTATTTACACTAACTTCTAATAAAAATACACCAACGTTGTTTTATTTGCTTTGCTTCCTTCAAGGATCATAGACTTGTAAACTTTCTAGTGCTTGTTTTCCTAGACTTTATTATATATATTATAGAAAGGAAAGGTCCATTTCAGAATCCAAACCTTCCACAAAGTAGCCTCTACACCTAGGGTAGAATCTGCACCTTTTCTAATCTCCTCCACAAGCTTCTCCACATGTCCATACATGGAATAGTACCTAAAATGATATTGTTTAAAGAATTTCATTACATGCATGGAACTTGCATCA
Source organism: Pseudotsuga menziesii (assembly GCA_001517045.1). NCBI lineage: Eukaryota > Viridiplantae > Streptophyta > Pinopsida > Pinales > Pinaceae > Pseudotsuga > Pseudotsuga menziesii. Next base: position 103,473 of record LPNX010676145.1, read on the forward strand.
ATTCTACTAGATGCATGTTGAATGGAAACATATTGAATGGCTAAGTGTTATTTCATCAACTAAAATGTTGTATTCACTTTCAGAGAAACACCAATTTAGATTTAAATGGCGTAACTTACAACAACATGCAAATGTGATGATGTAAACAAATAATGAAACATCTCCAAGTTCAGATAAGGAGGAATCCTACTTGAGAGGCATGACCAAAAAAGAATAGTAAAAAGAAATATACTACTAATTCCATTTCACATCAAGAAGAATGGGAATTAGCTCTAAGTACTCTTAGCCACTAGATAAATGGAAATGAAATGAGATGAAATATTAGCAACAATACCTTCGAGTTTGCTTGCTGACAAGAAGTATGAATACATGTGATCATTTTATTCATAGGTGACTTAAACAACCACTAACCTGCAATCAAGTCAAGAAACCATGTTTAGATTAATATATAAATAAAATAAAATAAAAGTTAAAGAGACTATGCCTATCCCAATACCTCAAAAGAGAACTAGAAAATTTCCCACAACTATTCAACTTTGTCCAAAATGCCCACATGGAATGTCACCTTTTAAACAAAACAAAAAGAAAATGAAAACATGAAAGTAGTAATTTACTCTACATGTATATTGGATGCAGAGTCCCAAAAGCACCTGAAAAAAAGTGCTTTTATGAGATCTATATTCCTCTATTTCCCTTTGAGGTTTTTTGCATGGATGTTACATTGTTCTAAGTCATCTTTATAGAGTAAGAACTTGTGATACTTAGTCGTATAAGGCACGCCCTAGTTGACATTGTTTTGATGTGGCACTGATATTGGTACATCCTAGCTAATTTTTGCGTTCATATTTAACATGTCAGGGTTTATTAGTGGTATGTGTAAACAGATCTAATTGTCCCTAACCTTTCATGAACTAACCAGTTTGTTGAACTAGCTCCCTTGAATACATTGCTCTGGGGATTGGCACTAGCATTCATGGCCCTAACATCGCCCCTTTTTTATCTATACTACAAAAATACCTAACGTTTTGCTAAGGTCGTCTCTTCATATCACCTTCTGTCTAATTACCAAGCTTTAGTAATCCTATCCCGGGGAATCCTGCCCTTAGTTGGAGAAAAGCTAGCCTAAAGAGAAGAGAGGGAGTCATTGAGGTGACAATGGGTGACCCATCTAAGTCGTAGTTGACCTACCTTTGTTTTTTGGGGCTTTAATCATACATGCTACTTCATGATGTAATAGAATGCATGGTTCCTACCAAACTATAATACAATGGACCATTTACAAGTAGAGGAAAAAAATAAATGTTTTCCAGTTTAATACCTGCAACAAGGCATGATCATAATTGGGTCGATATAAAAGACCATGATGTTCTGCAGTTCCTGCACTTGCAATCACTGCAACAACCACAACAGCTAGAGGCAAGCTAACACAATTGAAGCAGAATGATGCCCATATGACAACAGGAAAAGCAAATAAGACAAGCATTGAACGAATTCGTCGTCAAAAACACCCATATTAAAAATATAACCAGGGATAGAACAGTAAGAAGCACTGTAATAACCCAAAAATTCGTAAAAATTTAAAAAAATTTAAAGTGACATAAAATGTCTAAAGTCGCAGCTAAGTAACTGCTAACGGTTAGTGGAAAAATGAAACAGTTTATAAAAGAACATGGGATTGTTTCTTTAAAAGAACTTGTAAACTAATGGATGTAATCTTAAACACCTGTGTTAGTACTATTAATGACTTAACAGCTTTAGTTCTATCAAAGTTAAAAAAGGACTTGCATTTTGTTGCTGCTAGATATACTAATGATTAACTTTTGTTAAGTAGGTAAGAATTCTTGTAGGAGATCGGGGCTTACTTAGCGTTCTGCTAACTCAATTGGACTGCTGGTTCCTTACAGGTTTAGCAGGTAAGCATAAGATCCAGTAGGTGTTATTTAAAATTACGTTGAGAACTACTTCCCTAGCATGATTAAGATGCTAGTTTTAGAAAAGTTTAAATATGTTGCTTGTCTTCAAGGAGGTACTGTAAATTATTTTTCGTTGTTATAAATCTATAGTTGTATTTATAACTAACACCATAATGACTTTGTATCAAAAACATAAACAATGGTTTAAATGGCAAGAGCAAGTACTTACCAAAGTTCCTTCAATCGTATGAAGATTATTCTCTAAAAATCTAAAGAATACGGTTTGGTTTTCTGGTGTTTACAGTACTGGTTATTTATCAATTCCCATAGAGAGAATAGAGCTCATGGTTTTGGGCTTAAGTTCACTTCAAACTGTTTAGTGTTCTCGCAGCTATTCTCACTTCAATATTCAAAAGATGTCCTTCTCTTAAATCATGATCAAGTTCCTATGTTTTTCAATTATAATTTTAACAAGGAGTTATTAGAAATTTATCGGGATTCTCCAACATTTTTAGTCTTCAGTTTTCTCGAACATTTCTTCAACAAATCAGCATAAAGGTTATGTTTTTAAAAGTTTATGGCTTTTCCCTTTTACTATAGTCATAATCTATAATATAACCATATCATAACTCTTTTACTATTTCAAAATAATACACCATCTATTCGACTTGTTTGAAAGCATGAAGATCTTCTAGGATAACAAATAGTATTCAAATTATAACCTAAGGTAGAATACCTACAAAACAAACCACTATCATGAAAATCGAAAGATGACAATCATATCTTGTATAGTTTGAAATGATTGTTGGTTTTGAAATAATGCAAATGTTTGATTGCAATGCTAACTATAGGTTTCGACCCAAGCTTGGAGAAGTATTTGGATGGACACATGGATAGGTTACATCCACTCGAGGGTTGACTTAAAACCTTGAAACCCTACTCATTTTCTTGTGAAGCGAGAGTTCCTCCTTTGTGTTGGTCGAGCTGAGAGCTTGCGGCCATGAGAGGCCTGTAACCACCTTCAAACCTTTGGTATTTCACCTGCAACTTCTATGTTGTGACTGTTGGGAGAAGTCGTTAATGGTTTTGGTCTTTCTGAGTGTTGAAAAGTTACAGCGAGAGTGGGTGTTAGCTTTTCATTGTGGCCCAAAGACTGTGCTTGTCTCTAACCTGCAATTGATCACTCATAGCTTCTGTCTTCGTATCCTTGAGTCGATTTTCTTGCTTTTTCCTTCACAGAGATGACTTCAAGGCTTCTTGCCTTTCAGCATGGTGCCAATACGACCTGGTGTGGCCATCTCTCCTCAGCTTCAACTCCAATTTACCGCAGGTAAAGACTTACCCTAAACTCAATTTTAAATTTGTTTTCTTACGAGGGTTTTTATAAATTTTAAGAAACAAAGTATTTATAAAGATACACTTTGAATCTTGCAGGTCTTTGCTCCTGATTCCAACATTGTAGGTGAAAGCAAGCTCACTCTTCAGTTTTTACATGAGCATCCAACTGGTAAGCCCCGGTTCCAACGAGGGTTTCTTCCTATGTGACGTTTTGGTTGTTGAAAGTTGGTTCTTGTGGTTGAAATGGCATGGCCTCAGTTATTTTCTAGCTTTAGTTTCAAAGCTTGTTTGTTAAAGCAAAAGTTTTAGAAACCCTTAAAGGGTACATTGTGTAGGGTGAAGAAGGCTCTGAAAGCTGAGATGGAAATTGGTTTTTATTTGATGTTTTCAGCCTTACGACCTAAACAATGTAATTGCTTTTATTTTAAAATGATAGTGTCCATCTCTGAACTCAGTGAGGCTGTCGACCTCTGTCTAGTTAAGTCTTAGTTTTTATAATAGATTTTAGTGGGTGAAGAAACACTGTGAAGCAGTCAGAATTGTAAATGAAAACCGGATTTTTCTCCTATCAGTAAATTTTGGTTATTGTTTGATATATATATATATATATATATATATATATATATATATATATATATATTTGCATAGTTTGGTTTTGTTAACAGACCTGATCCTCGACCCTTTGATTCTAAAGGTTGTAAGCCATTCCTTAATCTTTGATTCTGTTTTTGCAAATTGTTTATGTAATAATAGATTATTTAATTCTATTTTCAACAAATTGTTTATGTAATATTTTTAATTATTATCCTGTATTATAAGGATTCCAGTGCAAAGTTTATGGAACATTTTACTGTGTTTCAAAGTAGTATTTTACTCTGTTTTTGGCTCAAAAGGGTTAATTAATGAGTAAACCCTACAGTTCAAGAATAGCATTATTTATACTTTAGTAATTCTTAGCTTTGTTTATTTAATATTTTTCTTAATGATTTTTACAACTTGTTTTTAAATATGAGCTAAGAAGGATTAGGGTTTATTACTACCATACTTGTGAATAGGATATATTTCTCTTTCCAAAACCTAAGTAGTGTATTTAAGTTACTGTAGAGACTTCAGTATAAAATCAGAGGCACATAGTGTCTGAAAATCAAATGTTATAAAAACGTTTTGAAAATTCTCTTTACCTGGTTCTGAGATGATAGCATGTTTAATATACTTATGTTTATTTATTTAACTGTAAGTTCTATGTTTTATAAAGAATACGAATACTAGAATTAGTTCTATAAATAATATGATTACTAATGTTTTTACATTCCTATCTTTTAGTTTTTATCTGAAGTGAATAGATTTACTGCAGACAATATTTACTACTTCTTTACAGTAGAAATCCTAAGCAAACTAAAGTAAAATGTAGTTACAATTTTCATTCAAGTGAAAACAATCATCATATTCACCTAAACACCCAGCTGTACTAGAGTACTGCCTGAGCCAGGCGTGAAAAAATACAGTATGGAAATTATAATTCTATATGTTTCTCATTTTGCATATTTATTACTATTTCTAACATAAACTGCAATTTACCAAGACTAACATTACATAGTTACTCCTTTCTTCACAAACCCTAATTAAATGCTAACATGCCTGTATTTAAAAACTAGTAAACATTTTATTGAGGACAGTAAATAAAAATAACATAAAGACAAATAGAACCTGTCAATTATAAGACGACAACAGCTTAAGGAGGTTGTTCCTCCCAACCAATCTCTTGGAGAACGCTCAGACAACGCTTCCTCAGGACCCCCGAGCTTGTTCCTGGTCCTCTTGGCAGAGTTCTCGGTGGAGAATATAACCTTAAGACCTTTTGTCACCTGACTGATTCAATTACCTCAGTACTTAAATTCTGCTCACAACAGTAAGAACTTCAGCCTAATAGCTACAATAAGTTCAATCTCAGCACTTAACCCCTCAAACTCACTTCAGTAACCCCCTCCATTGAATTTCTCTTGAGTAAATTCATTCACCCTGAATGATCACCTCTAGAATGAGCAGCCTCAGCTGTCTTCAATGGGAAATTTTATAGAGATGCCTAGGTCTTCTGGGTCAGTTTTCATTTAATGAGCCACCTACTCCAATTCCACTTTCTTTGGGAATCATGACCACAAATATAGGGAAGTTGCCACCTGCAACAGTTGGAAGTAGTTTGAGGATGCTGCCACTTGTCAGTGTACTCTCCACCTAGTCTCCTCCACCAATTGACCAGTAAACACTCTTTTAACAGCTTCCCTAAGCTGTTGTCTCATCATTTATTTATTTATAAATAAAATATTCGGAATTACATTAATTATTCTTGACCACACTGGGTCATCAATTACAAACTTAGCATAAAATATAACACAATGTTCCTCAAATAACATTAAATTGTTTTTGCAAATTGGGGCATGTGACACACACCCTCTTAAATTATAACATCGTCCACGATGTTATTTATTCCTCGTCCTCAGAGTTCCCCTGAAATAGAATTGGATATGCATCCTGCATATGACTTTCCAATTCTCATGTGGCTTCCTCTGGACTAAGGTGCTTCCATTGCACTTTCACCTGACCAATGGTGCGATTCCGAAGCGAGATCTCCCTTCGCTCGAGAATACAATCCTGTTCTTCCAGAAAATATCCTTCGGGTTCCACCTACACATCATTCCAATTAATAACATGAGTAGCATCATGTACATATTTTTTTAATACAGAAATGTGAAAAACATTGTGAACTCTTAAATTCGGTGGTAGAGCTAACTGATAGGCTACCTGTCCGATCCTAGACAGTATTTCAAAAGGACCACAATATCGAGGAGCTAGCTTGGCACAGCGACCCAGCCTCAGAGAACTCTTTTTGGGTTTCACCTTAATAAAAACATGTTCGCCTACCTGGAACTCCTTTGGAGTTCGTTTAAGGTCTGCTTGACTTTTCTGTCGATCTTGCACAATTTTCAAATTACCTTGTACCTGTTTTACAATTAATTCCATTTCTTTCAATAATTCAGGTCCTAATACTAACATGTCCACTGGATTACTCCAAGAGATGGGGGTATTGCATTTCCTTCCATACAAAATTTTGAAAGGACTGTACCTAGTTGAAGCTTGATAATGATTATTGTAAGCAAATTATACCAGGTGTAAATAATCTTCCCATTTACCTGGCTGTTCCTTTACGTACACTCTGAGTAGATCCTCCAATACCTGATTTACTCTTTCAGTCTGTCTATCAATATGAGGATGGAAAGACGGTACTAAAGTTTAACGTAGTATTTAATCCTTTGAACAAAGATCTCCAAAAATTACCTGTAAATTTAGGGTCTCGGTCTGAAATTATCACCTTCGGTATTCCATGCAACCGAAAAATTTGTTTTAAAAAAATATTAGCAATATTTGTAGCGTGATAAGTAGTTTTTACAGGTATAAAATGGATTGTTTTACTCAACTTGTCAACCACTACCATTATTGAGTCATTTAAGTTCTGATTTTTAGGTAATCCAGTAACAAAATCAAGGCTAATTATCTCCCATTTCCAACTAGAGATAGGCAATGGCTGAAGTAGCCCAGCTGGATGTTGATGTTCAATTTTTACTTGCTGACATTCAAAACATCTAGCAATATATTCTTCCAGTTCATTTTTCATGTTTGGCCAGAAATAATCTTTTCTTAGCATGGTTATAGTTTTCTGATAACCTGGATGCCCTGAATAAGGAGTTTTATGAATTTCGTTTAAAATTAATAGCTTAATCTGAGGTACATTAGGTATGTATAATCTGTCTTAATACAGTAATAGTTATTTTTCATTCAAGTTGTACCCTGTACTTAGACTTTCTATTAAATTCTCTTTTACTTTTGCTTGTAACTTTCGGTAATTTTCATCTTGTTCTATTCAAACTTTAAGTTGTTCTTCCAAATATGTTGTATAAGGGCTGATAGCTGCTGTAAAATTCAGCTTTGCATTTCTACTTAATGCATCAACAACCTTATTCTCATTTCCTTTGATGCGTTGAATTTCAAAATCGTATTCACTTAGAAAAGCTAGCCACCTAGCTTGCCTAACATTCAAGTTAGGTTGATCTAACAGGTATTTCAATCCTTTATTATCCGTCATTAAGATAAACTTCCTTCCAATTAAATGATGACACCACATCTTTAAGGCATGTATGACAGCAGCTAATTCTAAGTCATAGGTCGCATAATTGTTTTCATGAATCTTCATTTTCCTAGACTCATAAGCAATGGCATGTCCTTCCTAAGTCAATACTCCTCCTAAACCATCATTGCATGCGTCAGTATATACTATAAAATCTTTATTAGGGTCAGCAATTCTTAAAATTGGTGCGGTGGTTAATAATGTTTTTAACTTTTAAAAACTGTCTTCGCACTTCTGATTCCAATCAAATTTCTTCCCCTTTTTTTCTGCAAAGAGGTTATCAGATTTGCAATTCTTGAAAACCCTTCGATGAACCTCCAGTAATAACCGGTAATCCACATGAATGATCGGACGTCAGTTACGTCTTTTAGGATTGGCTAATCTTTGATTTCCTTTATCTTTTTGGGGTCAACCGAAATTCCTTCTTTAGTCACCACATGACCTAAATACTGGATTTTATCTTTAAAAAAGTCACATTTACTAAATTTCACAAAAAGTTGATGCTCTCGTAACTCTTGCAAGACAATTTTTAAGTGTTCTTTATGTTCTTCTTCAGATTTTGAGTAAATTAATATGTCGTCAATAAATACGACCACAAATATATCCAGATATTTATGCATTACATTATTCATTAGACACATAAAAACAGTTTGAGCATTAGTAAGCCCGAAAGACATAACGACAAACTCGTAATCTCCATATCGAGTTCTAAAGGCTGTTTTAAAGATTTCTTCATCCTTAATTCGGACTTGGTGATATCCAGACTGTAAATCAATCTTTGAAAACACCGTAGCTCCACGTAATTGATCAAACAGATCATCTATGCGAGGTAACGGGTATCTATTCTTGATAGTCATTTTATTTAATTGACGATAATCTATGCATAGTCATAGAGTTACATCCTTCTTCTTAACAAAGATGACAGGTGCCCCCTAAGGAGACACACTGGGTCTAATATAATTCTTATCAATAAGTTCTTTAAACTATGACTTAAGTTCATTTAATTCGAGTATATTCATCCGATAAGGAGCTTTTGAACTGGGCACTGCACCAGATACCAGCTCAATAGTAAAATCTAATTCCCGTTTCAGAGGCAATCTCGTAATTTCTTTCAGAAATACATCTGAATATACCTTTATAATTGGTATATCTTCTAATTTTAATTTATCTATGTTGTTCATGTTTTTTTCATCGATTATTGTTAATGCATAAGCCTTACAACCTTTCCTAACATCTCTTTTAAGCTGCAGAGCAGAGATCTGCCTTACGGTTGTTTTCCTATAGATTCTCTTTACACTTATTAACTTTCCATCGTTATTTATGCAAGTAAAGGTTTTATCGAAACAATTCAAGACCACCCTATGTTGCTCTAACCAATCCATACCAATTAATATATCATATGAACCTAAAGGTAATACATTGAGATTAACAAAAGTTTCAAACTGATCCATAGTTACTGCACAATTCTTTACAAAGCTAATTACCTTTCTTTTTGCACCAGTAGCTAACTGAACTAACCAAGAACTTGCAAACTTTTCAACTGGAAGTTTACACTTTTCTACCAAATTATGAGAAATATAGTTTAAACTAGCTCTTAGATCAATTAAAATAGATATAGGTATTTGATTTATCTTACCTTCCACTTTCACCATGGAATTTTGATAGTCTGCTTGTTGATTCTCTAATATTGCATTGATCCTGGGCATTATCCTCGCTAGATCACCAACAGTCATCTCCTCCTGTATTATGTGGATGTTGCTAACAATCTTCTTCCGATTGGGGCAGACTGATGCATAATGCGAACCATTGCATTCCCAACACTTTATGGGTTCCTTTCATTCAAAGTTCTTTGTATAATTATTGTGGTTGTTAGTAGATTCTTTATTCTTTTGATTATTTCGATTGGTCTATGAATTAATTTTATTCCCTTGGAAATTCTTGTTAGGAAAATTTCAAGTGTTATTATTTTTAGAATTTCAATTAGGTACAAACTCTTTCTTCTTTTGTTCAAAGTTATTATTCATTTTGGCCTTCCAGTTGGCCATACTCTCATTTTTACGATTCGGTTCATATCAGAAATTCGCTTTTCTCATTGCTTCTTCTAGAGTTTTTGGATTGTCATACTCAATCCTGTCATTTATATGATAAGGTAAACAGCTGAGAAACCATTGTACCTTAGGTTTCTCATCCACAATGTATGGCACATACCTGAGCAGACTTAGAAATTTACTATTCAGTTCTTTCATATTCATTGTACCCAATTTTAACTCGTAGAATTCCTTAGCCCTTTCATCATAGTACTGTTCAGATAAAAAAAAAAAATTGAAATATTTCTTGAATGTGCTCCAATTTATGTTTTTCTCTCTTATACATTTTACTCTTTTTAAGTCCTGCCACCATATATCATCTTTTCCCGTAAAATTATAAATAGCCATCCTGGCCTTCAGTTGATTAGAATAGTTGTAAATTTGGAAGTATTTCTTCATCCCAAATAACCAAGATTCTGCTTCTTCCCCCTTTTCAGTTTCTCCATTAAATGTTGGCGGCTTGATCTTCTTGAACTCCCTAGAGATTTCTTCATAAGGTTTATATTTTCTTTTCCTAATATGGTGGTTATCTTCACTACTGTCACTAGTATAATGAGAGTTGTGTTTATCACCATATACTTCGAAAGATGAGCTACTTTCGTTTTTAACTTGTTTAGTCTTCTTATACTTATGCTGATAATCTATATCTTCAGACTTAGTTCTTTTACCCTTTCCCTCAGTATGAAATCTTTCTATTAAGATCTGATTCAGCTCCTCTTGAGCTCTCAGAATCTTCTCATTTTCTTTCTTAACTGATTCCATCTCTGATTTTAATTCTTTAACTGTTTGTAGTAGTTCAGAAGAATTATTGGTTATATCTTCTTGTATAGGTTCTTTTTGAAGATTATCTCATTTAGTGTAAGGAGATTCCCCATCCGCATATTCTTCCAATCTATCCATACATGTCATTAACTCAGAAACAAATTTCTCTATGTGTATCATTCAAAGAAAACAACATCAACATAATTATTTAAATTTACTGTTCCATATAAGCAAGTTGAGCTTCATTAAGGCCTAGTGTTTGAACCTTGTGCTCTGATACCACATGTAATAACCCAAAAATTCGTAAAAATTTAAAAAAATTTAAAGTGACATAAAATGTCTAAAGTCGCAGCTAAGTAACTGTTAACGGTTAGCAGAAAAATGAAACAGTTTATAAAAGAACATGGGATTGTTTCTTTAAAAGAACTTGTAAACTAATGGATGTAATCTTAAACACCTGTGTTAGTACTATTAATGACTTAACAACTTTAGTTTTATCAAAGTTAGAAAAAGAGTTGCATTTTGCTGCTGCTAGATATACTAATGATTAACTTTTGTCAAGTAGGTAAGAATTCTTGTAAGAGATCGGGGCTTACTTAGCATTCTGCTAACTCAATTGGACTGTTGGTTCCTTACAGGTTTAGTAGGTAAGCGTAAGATCCAGTAGGTGGTATTTAAAATTACGTCGAGATCTGCTTCATTAGCATGATTAAGATGCTAGTTTTAGAAAAGGTTTAAATATGTTGCTTGTCTTAAACGAGGTACTGTAAATTATTTTCCGTTGTTATAAATCCATATTTGTATTTATAACTAACACCATAATGACTTTCTATCAAAAACATAAACAATGGTTTAAATTGCAAGAGCAAGTACGTACCAAAGTTCATTCAATCGTATGAAGATTATTCTCTAAAAATCTAAAGAATACGGTTTGGTATTTTGGTGTTTATAGTACTAGTTATTTATTAATTCTCATAGAGAGAATAGAGCTCATGGTTTTGGGCTTAAGTTCACTTCAAACTGTTTAGTGATCTTGCAGCTATTCTCACTTCAATATTCAAAAGATGCCCTTCTCTTAAAGCATGATCAAGTTCCTATGTTTTTCAATTATAATTTTAACAAGGAGTTATTAGAAATTTATCGGGATTCTCCAACATTTTTAGTCTTCAGTTTTCTCGAACACTTCTTCAACAAATCAGCATAAAGATTATGTTTTTAAAATTTTATGGCTTTTCCTTTTTACTATAGTCATAAGCTATAATATAACCATCTCATAACTCTTTTACTATTTCAAAATAATACACCATCTATTCGACTTGTTTGAAAGCATGAAGATCTTCTAGGATAACAAATAGTATTCAAATAATAACCTAAGGTAGAATACCTACAAAACAAACCACTATCATGAAAATTGAAAGATGACAATCATATCTTGTATAGTTTGAAATGATTGTTGGTTTTGAAATAATGCAAATGTTTGACTGCAGCGCTGACTATAGGTTTCGACCCACGCTTGGAGAAGTATTTGGATGGGCACGTGGATAGGTTACATCCACTCGAGGGTTGACTTAAAACCTTGAAACCCTACTCATTTGCTTGTGAAACGAGACTTCCTCCTTTGTGTTGGTCGAGCTGAGAGCTCGCGACCATGAGAGGCCTGTAACCACCTTCAAACCTTTGATATTTCACCTGCAAATTCTATGTTGTGACTGTTGGGAGAAGTCGTTAATGGTTTGGTCTTTCTGAGTGTTGAAAAGTTACAGCGAGAGTGGGTGTTGGCTTTTCATTTTTGCCCGAAGACTGTGCTTGTCTCTAACCTGCAATTGATCACTCATAGCTTCTACCTTCGTATGCTTGAGTCGATTTTCTTGCTTTTTCCTTTGCAGAGGTGACTTCGAGGCTTATTGCCTTTCGGCATGCTGCCAATACGACCTGGTGTGGCCATCTCTCCTCAGCTTCAACTCCAATTTACCGCAGGTAAAGACTTACCCTAAACTCAGTTTTAAATTTGTTTTCTTACGAGAGTTTTTATAAATTTTAAGCAATAAAGTATTTATAAAGATACGGTTTGAATCTTGCAGGTCTTTGCTCCCAGTTCCAACGCTGTAGCTGAAAGCGAGCTCACTCTTCAGTTTTTACATGAGCATCCAACTGGTAAGCCCCGGTTCCAACGAGGGTTTCTTCATGCGTGACGTTGTGGTTGTTGGAAGTTGGTTCTTGTGGTTGAAATTGCATGGCCTCGGTTATTCGCTAGTTTTAGTTTCAAGCTTGTTTGTTAAAACAAAAGTTTTAGAAACCCTTAAAGGGTATTTTGTGCAGGGTGAAGAAGGCTCTGGAAAACGAGATGGAAATTGGTTTTTATTTGATGTTTTCAACCTTACAACCTGAACAATGTAATTGCTTTTATTTTAAAATGATAGAGCCCAACTCTGATCTCAGTGAAGCTGTCGACCTCTATCTAGTTAAGTCTTAGTTTTTATAATAGATTTTAGTGGGTGAAGAAAGACTATGAAGCAGTCAAGATTGTAAATGAAAACAGGATTTTTCTTCTGTCAGTAAATTTTGGTTACTGTTTGATATAAATATATATATTTTTGCATAGTTTGATTTTGTTAACAAGACTGAGCCTCGACCCTTTGATTCTAAAGGCTATAAGCCATTCCTTAATATTTGATTTTGTTTTTGCAAATTGTTTATGTAATAATAGATTATTTAATTTTGTTTTCAACAAATTGTTTATGTAATATTTTTAATTATTATCCTGTATTATAAGGATTCCAGTGCAAAGTTTATGGGACATTTTACTGTGTTTCAGAGTAGTATTTTACTTTGTTTTTGGCTCAAAATGGTTAATTAATGAATAAACCCTACAGTTCGATAATAGCATTATTTATACTTTAGTAATTCTTAGCTCTGTTTATTTAAAATTTTCCTTAATGATTTTTACAGCTTGTTTTTAAATCTCAGCTAAGAAGGATTAGGGTTTATTACTGCATACTTGTGAATAGGATATTTTTATCTTTCCAAAACCTAAGTAGTGTATTTAAGTTACTGTAGAGACTTCTGTATAAAATCAGAGACACATAGTGTCTAAAAATCAAATGTTATAAAAATGTTTTGAAAATTCTCTTTCCCTGGTTCTGAGATGATAGCATGTTTACTATACTTATGTTTATTTATTCAACTGTAAGTTCTATGTTTTATAAAGAATACTAATACTAGAATTAGTTATATAAATAATATGATTACTAATGTTTTTACATACCTATCTTTTAGTTTTTATCTGAAGTAAATACATTTACTGCAAACAATATTTACTACTTCTTTACAGTAGAAATCCTAAGTAAACTAAAGTAAAATGTAGTTACAATTTTCATTCAAGTGAAAACAATCATCATATTCACCTAAACACCCAGCTGTACTAGAGTACTACCTGAGCCAGGCGTAGAAAAATACAGTATGAAAATTCTAATTCTATCTGTTTCTCATTTTGCATATTTATTACTATTTCTAACATAAATTGCAATTTACCAAGTCTAACATTACACAGTTACTCCTTTCTTCACAAACCCTAATTAAATGCTAACATGCCTGTATTTAAAAACTAGTAAACATTTTACTGAGGATGGTAAATAAAAATAACATAAAGACAAATAGAACCTGTCAATTATAAGACGACAACAGCTTAAGGAAGTTGTTCCTCCCAACCAATATCCTGGAGAACGCTCATACAACGCTTCCTCAAAACCCTCGAGCTTGTTCCTGGTCCTCTTGGCAGAGTTCTGGGTGGAGAATATAACCTTAAGACCTTTTGTCACCTGATTGGTCCAATTACCTCAGTAATTAAAATCTACTCACAGCAGTAAGAACTTTGGCCTAATAGCTGCAATAAGTTCAGTCTCAGGAGTTAACCCCTCAAACTCACTTCAGTAATCCCCTCCATTGAATTTCTCTTGAGTAAATTCATTCGCCGTGAATGATCACCTCTAGAATGAGCAGCCTCAGTTGTCTTCAATGGAAAATTTTATAGAGATGCCCAGGTCTTCTGGGTCAGTTTTCATTTAATGAACCACTTGCTCCAATTCCACTTTCTTGGTGAATCATGACCACAAATATAGGGAAGTTGCCACCTACAACAGTTGGAAGTAGTTTGAGGATGATGCCACTTGTCAGTGTACTCTCCACCCAGTCTCATCCACCAATTGACCAGTAAACACTCTTTTAACAGTTTCCCTAAGCTATTGTCTCATCATTTATATATATATATATATATAAATAAATAAAATATTTTGAATTATATTAATTATTCTTGACCACACTGGGTCATCATTTACAAACTTAGCATAAAATATAACACAATGTTCCTCAAATAACATTAAATTGTTTTTGCAAATTCGGGCATGTGACAAGCACAAATAGTGTTATGCCCTCAGAAGCTCCCATCAGAAATGTTCTAAATGAAAAATCACTGGATTTAAAAAGATCGGTAAAAGTTGGACATTTTGTTGACAAGCACTCTTTACTCTTATATGTACCATCATTTTCCATATTAATTACTATCTCTTTACCTTCAAGAGAAACACACTGAACATCTCCAGCTGAAGAACTCCCTCCAGAACCAAGTGAAAGTTTATGTCTATGCAGTGTCCAGTACAATCCCCTTGCCAGGTGATTTGCTTCACTATGATGAGACAACTTCACAAAGGGACTTTCATGTCAACATAAACAAAAGTCTTTATTTTGAGGATTCTCGTTATCTATTTGGAATTTCCCACCTTGCTTCTTGAGGTTCCTTGTATCATCACACCCTCCTTGAGAGGGAGAAAATAATCTATTAAAATGGATGTTATTGTCGCAAGCGCCAGTGGATAATGATTCATCAAATACACCAAAATTGGACTTCTCTCTGTTGAGTTCCACACCATTGAAGTGATTGTTTTCACAATAACCAAGATGTACATCATCCTGATATAAGAGATTCTAGAGATAAAGAATGCATAGTGTATAGCAAAAAATTGATGACAAATCACCAAGAACCTAGGTTGGCCATACAATCAGAAAACGTTTCCACTTTGATAATACAAAAACTGTCAAAGCAACAACATTGCATGTCCCAGATACTGAACTCACAAGAGGATCTACAAGAAAGAGCCAGAGGGCATCATGTAGAATGTCAACAGTACTCGTTCCCCTTCTTGATTCCTGCCACAATAGGTAAGCATACAAAGAAACAACATTTAGACTGTAAACATTTGAATTCTGAGATTCCATAGTAGGTGCAACGATGGAAGATACATCCTACCTCTTAGTTTTACAGAGAAAGTGCAATCAAAATATTCTAGCTAAATAGTTCTGTAAGCAAGAGTATAATTATGAAATGCTTACCTGAACAGCAATGCGCATACGACCACTTGTTAACTGAAGGGGATGATTCATTAACCAACAGCAACTAATTGCCTCAAAGCATGCAGAAACACTGACAAGCTACTGCCGACGGGAGGTATGAATGAAGTGGTCTAGAAGAAAAATACCAAATATTGATTGCCATATTTTCAATAAATATCCCAATCTAGATTTTGTATAAAAAAATAAGGACAAATGCTACAACAATTCCAAAAGGCACCCATATCGAGGAAGCCACAAATTTCACAAGGGAAAAAGTGTTAGGGAGCTTTCTAGTTGACACAGATACACGCGATAAACAAGTTAATAGTCAACCATTTCGGAGTGAAGACTTTGAAGCTCCTCATCCTTTTCCTACACCAGCAATAAAGAAGGCATTGCTTGCAGATAGTCCTGTTGTATGTATAAGATCAGATATCTAGTTTGGAAATGGTATGGTCAGATAAAAAACTTGAAACCTGAAGATGATAAGATGGTTTTTAATGCTATAACTTAAATGTTCAAAAGATCTGTAATGAAATATACATGTAATTGGAATAGTTCCAACATCCACATCACTGTATAAAGACGGCACTTTAGCAACGCACGCTGAGAACCTATATGTTCAATGTTCCGTCATCTCAAATCAAGATCTTCAACAATTTCTCCACACTTTCCATCACCAATTTCACTTGAAGGACTAGTACAAGGTAATCCAAGTTACTATAGAAACACACCTTTCTCTACTTATGTGATCATTTTCTTGAATTGTCACCTTTCTCTGCTTATACATTTTATCTCAAGCATATTTCTTCATCCAAAGCTTTCATTTCAGGGCTGACCATGGAATGAAATACAAGAGTTTATTGTTGTTTCAACGATTTCAAGAAAAATACCTGCAGTAAATGATGAATGACAGCAAATTAGCTAAGAGGTAGCAGGCAACACACCCACATTGTAGTCAAAATAGTTTGAACTAGGGAAATACATGTGTTCTACAATGGCGTTACCCCTCCTTTGGCCAAATCTACCACAAAACAGAAATGCACATACAACAGAGGAGCTATTTGAAAGGTTTGTGAACAAGCTCAAACATAGCGCTAAAACCAGAACCCCTACACAAATCACGTGTCATATCGATATCCAACGAGAGCAGTGAATGGTGATCCTCAAACAGTTTTTGAAGGGAAATGTAGCAATGTTATTTTTTGTCACTTAGACAAAAACAAATTCGACCTCATGCCACTTCTCTTCAAGAATAAACATCAGTGAAAAATGGAAGGAACAACAGCTACAAGAAAGATTGCAGTGAAATATTGATGAAGAAAATCCTGTGTGGGTCTTTTTAAGTGAATTTTCTACAATAAAATTGAAAGTCACATCCACAAAATTCAATGGATTATCATAGCAGAGCAACTGCAAATCATTGCTTTGACATAGTTCTATTTCTGGTACTCAATTATGAAAAGAATATAAGAACTCAAAAGTGATGCCATAGGTATCGATTTGAGGTTGTTGATCTAGAGAGGAGAGTTTCCAGTGTGTCTTCCAGCTGGTTTGATCGAGCATTTATCGGCTGTCTACAGTACGTTGAATTCTAGTGTAAATTTGATTTCATGTTTTGTTTTGAGGCCATAGGTAAAATTAGGAGCCCATGCATACAATCTACGGGGGAATACTTTCTTGGAGGTTGTATGTAAGAAAATGGCCAGCAAGCATAAATGCGATATATAGGCAACAAGAATGTGCAAGCGGTTACACCTACAATTTCTGGAAACAATAGCAATGAGAATTTATCAAACTAATTTAAAGGGAAATAGATGAAATAACCCTAAAAAAATAATTCTTACTAAGCCGACATACCACCAATTTCCAAAGTTCTCCACGCAAGGAATATCCCACATAATTTATAGGCAACAAGAATGTGCAAGCGGTTACACCTACAATTTCTGGAAACAATAGCAATGAGAATTTATCAAACTAATTTAAAGGGAAATAGATGAAATAACCCTAAAAAAATAATTCTTACTAAGCCGACATACCACCAATTTCCAAAGTTCTCCACGCAAGGAATATCCCACATAAATATGGGAACATAATACCAATAGTAACAGAGAGTTGTTCTAGAAACAATCAACAATTAGTCAGTAACGAAATTCACACTTTAGTTGCAATGATTCTTCAAAGTTAATATAATGCAGTAGTCTTCCTTTACAATATCACATGTGTGACTATGCAATGAATATCGATGTTGTAGAGCCACCAAATTGACAATATTCTTAGGTCCTTCCTACTTGATAAGACAATTATCATGAATACCAAAACACAAGATAAGCATGATTTCTGGAATAGCAGAGCATAAAAAAAGGATTTGGAAAGTCTAATTTGTAACAAACCAAAAGAGGCATCCCGTATCCAAAAACATTGTTCAACATCTTCTTTGTTTTCCTTGTTCTTATTTGTCTTTGTTAAGAATTTTCAATGGTTGGTTTCTATTCTTAATTTAACATACATAATATACTAACTCATCATATTCTTAATTTAACATGAAAATTATACTAACTAGCTCATAATGCCCCCTTGGGATAGATTATTTATTAAATGGACATTCATGACACCGAAAATGAATTGAAGAAACAAGCTCATAAGTTCAAAAATTACCATTTGATGATTGCTCGCTAACATGTACTTTGAACCTACTATATTACAAACAAACAATTGTAATCTTGACAATAATATTTTATAAAAAAGGGGATTGGTGGAAATATCCTTTTTATTGAGGTCGTCTCAAGCAAAAACAAACTATACTTGCACCCCCGTGGCCATCCTCACAATGGTAGGATAGACCCAATTTACCTAAAGGATTGAGAAACTGGGAACTTTCAACTCGTGGATTATTAAAATCTAGTCTTATTACATCCCTCATTGGAAAATATTACTTCCCTGTTAAAATATCTCAAGTTAAGATTATGGTTTAGTATGCATCATATGAAGATATTTGTGTCCAAAATGACCCTACTATTAATTTAGGTCTTAGGTAGCATGTCTCTTTAAGCATTTAAACTATCTTTTTGAACAAAATTGAAGCAAAACAAAGCAGGATATCTTGATAAAATTAGGACGAAATATGAATCAGTGTGAAACCGGTATGATGAGACTATTTGGAACAACAACAAGATTGTTATTGGATAGTCAATAAAGACATGAAGAATAGAGAAGGAGAATATTCTAAGAGAAGGGATCAAAGTTAGAATATGAAAAGAACATATCAAGGAAGACTTGAGGATTGATTTTAGTAAGGTATTACTTGGTTCTCTTGGTTGCAAGTAGTCTTAGTTTGATCACTATTTCCGTTGCTCTCTATATGTTCTTATGGATGAGGTTTTAGTCCTTCTTGTTCATGCATTAGTTCAAGTCCTTAAGATCACTATCTCAGACTGATATTGATAAAGAAGTATGCCCATGAGTTCATGAATTCATTATCATTAAAAGTCATACATGAGGACTGTTTATTGAGCATTTGAGGACTTCCATAGAGGGTTGAAGGTTGACTGAATATAGACCTGATATAAGAGGAAATTCAAATGCCTCATGTGGAAGGATGCTTGGTGTGTAAAAGAAAGTATTACAGTGACCCAAAAACTATGTACAAGTACTAATTCTAAAAAGAGATAGAGTGCTATCTATGAAGCAATAAAACACGACAGATTTGGAAGAATGATGACAGTCACTTGTTGAAGACTAAATGCATGTTTCATGACTAATTTTGAACAGAGTTTGAGGACAGCAGAGTGTTTCTAACACACTGTTTTTGGACAGTGATTGAACACGAATTCAAGAATCATTATTGATGCATTGGTTGCGACACATTCTTATGCATTGGACTCACATTTAGTGACTGAGTTTTGGAGTTGTTTAGATAGAAAATTTTGACCCGATTTCAAGTCATCATGGAAGGTTGGTGAAAACCTTAATAAAAACTGAGTCCTACTGAAATGGATTTAGACTTGTTGAATACATTTGATATTGGTTTGTGACCAAGGACATTGAAGAAGACTTTTGAATTTTTCAAGCTTGGGGGGAGTAATTCCTACAAATGAAGAATACCATACTAAAAGGAAAAGCATCAGCAGTAACATTGCAACCATTGTAAAATCAAAGAGATATTGACTTGAAGAGTACAAGATTGTGTTGTTAAGTAAAAATATGGGTCTCAAATACTTGAAAAAGACCGAGACACCTTCATGATCATACTTGAGTGTAAATGTGTATAAGACAATCCTAAACAATCATTGTAGCAGCTAGAAATCCAAATTTCCAAGGATTTCAAAAAGAGTTATGAATGAGTTGGTTGAGTGACCAAAGGCTTGGAAAACAAGAAACTAGTCCCATGATTTATTGAATGAGAATTTTGGTGCTCAAATCCCCTATAACAACATCATCAGTGAGGCTATGGAGCATTTGGAAGTAGTATATTATATCAAGCACTGGAGGTTTATGTATAGACGATCAACAATGTTGAACCAGTCCAAATAAAGATGAATACAACTATCAGCTACAAAGAACTTGTGGAACATGTAGTTGGCTTGGTTCAATGAGCATGGAAGTCATTTACATTCAAATACAACATAAATCACCATAGGTGTTAAAGAGGTATGGAGTTCTTTAGCAGCTATAGATATGAAAAAGAAAACGTGATAAGGAATTAAGGAATGAATCCAATAGTTTAAATTACCATGAAATTAGGTAATCCTAAATTCCATAGTTGTACCATCTTTCTACAAACAAAGGAGTTATATATACTAGACCCATTCCTTGCATTTAGGGGAACAATCATTCTCATAATCTTCAAAACACATCAACAATTGACACAGAACAACAACATATATTATGGATTGAATCACTCATTGCAATCATATTTTAAATATAGTTGCAAAGGAAACACTTGGAACAAGTATGCAAGAATAACCTCTGCAACTGAAAACATGTTTTATCAAATTCTTGGAATACAAAAAGAAATAGATCATGGAAAACTTACTAGAGAACTAAAAAAATGGAGGATAGGTTTTGCATATGAGAGATGAATCCTCCAAAATATTTATACCTTTTCTAGAATAAAAAATGGCCCATTGGGATGTGAATAAGGCTCTACCCTCAGGATCCCTAATTTCCAACCCTCTTTAATGTACTTCCCGCTGCCTTTTTATCTGCTTTCTTACTGATGGGTTCTATCCTATATTTATGCAAGCAATTCTAAAAATAATAATGATGGTTGGATGCTCAATTCCTCAAATTCCATTTGTGCTTCGCTCCCTCCAAACTATAAATGATTTTGTCACCATAACCCTTCATGCTACATAACTTGCTAGTACATTGTTCCTTGTTTCCCAAAGATGAGCATATTTTGGTTTTTCCATTTTTTGACATTTAATACAAATGAAGACCAATTTTTTTTGTTTTAGGGTCATATATATCTTTTTACATTCAAAATTTATTGGGTTAAATCATAACTTTCAAATGCAACTATTCCAAGAGATTGAGGTAATCCTGCAAATAATACCTTCATGAGTGGGAAGAGTCATGCTTTTGTTCTCTACCATATTACAACTAAGAAAAAGACAAAATCATACTTTAGACTTGCCTAGAAAACTCAGGAACCAACCCATAAACCCTC
Source organism: Pseudotsuga menziesii (assembly GCA_001517045.1). Taxonomy (NCBI): domain Eukaryota; kingdom Viridiplantae; phylum Streptophyta; class Pinopsida; order Pinales; family Pinaceae; genus Pseudotsuga; species Pseudotsuga menziesii. The sequence goes on from LPNX010676145.1 coordinate 124,809, forward strand.
ATCTGATCTATACTAAAAGTTTACAGTTTTTTTTATGTTCTTTTCTCCCCACGGGTTGATAAGTGGTTTATGGATTTCTCACAGTCTTGTGAATATTATTAATATCCTGTTGTTAATGATGCGCCTAACCCCTTGGCAGTAGTGTTGGAGTGATGATTTTGGTTAAGATCTTTTAGCAAACACTTGGCATAAATGTTGTTGTAGATGACTGTGGCATATACCAAACCCCAAAGACACCGTTTGGATGAAATATTTCCTCTACCACTTGTGAGGCATAAATGTTGTTGTAGATGACTGTGGCATATACCAAACCCCAAAGACACCGTTTGGATGAAATATTTCCTCTACCACTTGTGATGAGGTTGGCTGTAACTTACTGTGGAATATTTCACTCCATTGAAATAGTATTTATGATTTGAAGATGATGGTTTAATGATGTTTTTCAAGTGGAAATATGATATACAATCAAGCATTTAATTACAGCATAACAATAACAAAATTAAATAACAATTTAAACTTCAGGAAGCATTCAAATCTGCATATTTGTGAAGAGGGAAATGAGAAGCCTGAGAGTGATGAAGACCATCCTCTTCTTGAGTTGATGTATACTAGTGATGTAGATGACAATACAAATTAATGTGGCAGCAAGAGTCACGTTATAGACTTTGTAGCTGATTTACGGAGGTCTGAAATGTTTACACGGTCAATTATTTGCCAGAAGTGTATTGACAATTCCTGAAATATATGGACGCCTGAGAATGGGTGGATATACTCCCTTTTGGATAGTTTCCTTCATAGTGGCAGCAATATAAATCCTTCCCTTCCACAAGTTGACTTTGATGGACAGCTGGTAAGGAATGGACAACGAAAAATTATTCCTGTAACAGTCTGTTCACCCCCATGACTTAGCTCTCTTCCACTCCTCTTTATTGGCAGCGCCCTCACACTTTGATTAAATTTTGATATTGAAGAACACTGAAACAATAACTCATTAAAGACTCTAACAACATACCATTCTTGCCTCCTGCAACATACCTCTTCTTTGGCAACTCAGTCTCTGTAAATTTGAAGGTGACAGTTCCAGTGGTGCGCCCTCCTTTTTCAAGCTGGGGTTTGCAACTGCGCCTTTCTTTCCTTGGTTAACCTGTTCAAACTCCCTTCTTAACCACTATATTCCCACGATTTGGACAAGAAAAATGAATAATTCCTCCCACAAGTGTCACCTCTCTTTCTCTCCACGAGTTTTCTCAATGTTCACAAGATTTGAAGATGAAATTGTCAAACAAATCATGGCATTGAAGAACACTGAGAAATAAGCAGCATGTTGCATCAACTCATCCAAAGCAGATGATAAGGACCTAGGAGTGTCACTTTCCAAAGCTCGTAAGTAGGTTTTTATATAAACAATTTCACAAAACATCTTAGAGGACATGATCATTAATAGCTTGAATACCAAGGTTATTAAGGCACAAAGCATCCAAGCACTATGGTATACAAGCTATTGCATCTCCATAAGGACACCAACCATGATAGCATCCAAAACAGCATTAGGCATACCAACAACATCTAGCACAAACTAGCAAGCTGGATTTTTCTGAATAAGATCACTCATGAATGTAGCTGCAAGTGAAAATACCTCGCCACCAAAGTCTTTTGATCTTTTGAATAGAATGCACAAGCAAAATGGAAAAGCACTCTCTTCATGTCCATTTAGTCGTGCAATATTTCCAGGAGCATATGTGTGAAGAGATATAGGTCGAAGAAAAGCCTTCATAAGAAGTCTTCTATGATAAGGAACCAATGTGTCAGATTGAACTGTCTGTGTTTCCTGTAACCCAACAACATTGACCTAAGGAGACTTACCCCTAAAACATGAATGTGATTCTCCACTCTGGTTCCTTACTCCCTCCTTGAAATGGCAGACTTCATGATTCAAGTGTGCTATGGTGCTATCCAAGCCTCCTACATCCCTAAATGAGGTTGCAACGGGATTACTACAGTGGATAAAATCCTCGAACATGCACATCATCTGTTACCCTTCGAATCTAGGTTGGGGTGCTCAAACTGCAGCCATTTAACAACCCCAAAACTCCATTCATTTTCTGGCTTGATTTTGCATGAAGCAAGTTATTGCAATGCTTAAAGGCTTCTGGGATATCTTCATCTGTTAAACCACATTTGTTGAGAATAAATTCTATGGCAATACCCATACGTGGTTGGATTATGGATGGGAGTGATTTTTGGGTGCAGATATTGACAAATGTTATGTGGGGTTTTACTGATAACAGGAGTTGGTGCGTTATGACTGGTTATGAGTTTTTTCCATATATTCAATTGAATAGACGTCATCAGTGCAATATAAAGTGGCTTGAGAAGAAAAAACAGTGAGGAAATTTGAAAAAAACTGTAGTTTACCTGGACGCGACGAGATGAATCGATCAGTGAACCGTCCTGCATATCAAAGCCATGAAAGAGTCGAGAGGGATTAAAGGCCACAATATTGAGTGATAGGATTAACTAGGGTTTAATGAGGGCATAGGGCTATGATGATGTAAAACCGAAAATATATGGGAATGGAATTTAAAACCTCGAAAATTCTGTGAAAGAAGCAAAACTGAAATTTTGTGGGAAAGATAAAATAAAGACATAGAAACTTCTGTCATAAAAGGGACATTGGAAGCAGATTTTATTTTCCATGCTCCGAGCATACCTGATGATTTCAAAGCGGCTACAGAGTTACATGACGCGGCACAAAAATCTTATACTCGATTCAACTTCTAGGCAGAGCTCGGCTAGGGGTAGTTTCTCTACTCTAAAATATTAATTTTCATTTGACTGCAAATTAAATAAATGCACTCCACGAGATGTTGGGTGGAAGGTGCTCTTTTTTCTTTGATGCTAGTATGGCCCTTGAGCAGGCCTGGAATTTCAAATCCAGCCTGCCTGTTAAACCAAAATTTGATGACCGTCGAATTTCAAATCCAGCCTGCCTGTTAAACCAAAATTTGATGACGGTCTTGTATATTTAGTGACCGTCACTTTACAGTTTTTATCCAAATTTTTTGATATCAAATTAGTTTATATTTATTTTAAAAGTTTGTATTATAGAAACTTTTTCTATTGCAAATAAAATAATACATCAAAACAACATTTACAATAAAAACAATTATTTACAATCATTTATTATAAAAAGATTATTTTGTAATTTGTATTATAAACAAAAATTGTCTTTTTAATAACAATAAAAATTATAACTTTCATAAAATTAATAAAAAATACTTAAAGTTGTGACTTAGGGAGGTTGAAATTTTGAATGTTTCCATTATGGCTTAGGCTTAAGTTGGAGTTAAAAGAAGGAATTCATTTCATTTGTGGCTGTGTACAAATCTGTTCTTTCCAATTTGTAATTTTATTATAAATACTGAATTTTTTTGCTTAAGTTGGAGTTAAAAGAAGGAATTCATTCCATTTGTGACTTTGTACAAATTTGTTCTTTCCAATTTGTGATTTTATTATATATACTGAATTTTTAAAAAACAAAATTGTTATTTTAACATTGAAATAAAATTAAAAATACGTTACCAATTCTGTAACATCATGTTATGAAATTACATTACAGATATATCTTTCACCCAATTCACTGAATAAAATGGCTATTTGAATGTAGGTTTTAAGTTTCCTTGAATTACCCCAGTATATAAGTAAAGTCCAATAAATACATTCACATGTCTATATTAGTAAAATACCAAATGCATATGAATGTCAGATTATAGAACTATGTAAAAACTCCACAATTTTTTTCAGACCCTTATGCACAGAATTCTCAAGTTTAGAAATATGGGAAGAGTTAACATTCATGCCCTTATCTACAGCTTACTATGAGCTAAGGGAAGGACATTTACTTTATGATGACCCATTGGGTTAAGGTGAGATAAGGTTACAAAAGCTAACAAAAAGGGATTTGCTGTATGATTCCCGTGTGGAATTAACATTCATGCCCTTATATAAAGAATTGTCTAGTTTAGAAATTTGGGGAAGAGTTAACCTGCAGACTAAGATAGGAATTGATTTTTGGAAGAAAAAAAATGGCAAAGTGGCGGAGACTTCGCTTTAAACATGAGCCTTTAATCAAAGACAAAAAGAACCAAACATTCATATGTAGATGGGGCAGAGGTCCATTGACATGGTGTCAGATACTAGCAAACATACACGTCAAGAGGCCCTAGCAATTCCTATGGAAACCTCAAACTCACGCTTATTAAAATTTATGATGGGAGCCATAACATAGAAACCGTCAAATCTATGGTACGAAAATTTACTCCACGTAGTTGTTGACATGTTAACATTTTTTTAAACTGTCAAATACGTTTAAAAAATGAAAAAATGTTTTGTAGGTCATCAAATTCCAGCCCTGCTCTTGAGTAATCTTTTAACTGTAATATTTTGTACGGAAAGTAATCATTTCATCGGCCAACTGCTGAAAGGTGCTTGTCTCACTATAAGGACCTATGTAATTCACTTATGTTTCCCTAGGTTAATGTCCTTTATGGCTTGTTCATGTGTCAGTTTGAAAATGATTTTATACTTATTGTATCACTCCCCACTTTTTTAGCGGGAATTTCAAACCCAACGCCCTAGAGTGACCTGTATATAGACATGATGTTTCTTTGAACGCAAATGGTAATAATTTGTGTTTTATATAAATATAATATTTTTTTGTTTTATTATTATATAATATTTGATTTAATGGTACTTTTTGTTATATTATAAGTATATATAATAAACGTGTATCAAGGACGTTGGCCGAGAAGAGTTCTGCATATCGTGAATCAAGTGGGTGGTGACATCCGATGAAACATTTACCTGGTCACTAATGCATAAATTAGGAGGTTTAACTTGATAGTGATAAGTAGAGGTTATCATTGCATCAGACGTATCATATTCTACGAGGTAAGGCCTGTAAGAGGTCGAGGAATCAAAATATTTACCTGAAACTTTGAGATGGGGTCGGGCCTCTACCTTTACTGCATATGGATCTGAGACTGGTTCTGAGTCAACACCCTAGTTTAATTATAAGTGAGTCTTTGATTGGCTAAAATATTGTTCTTGGTTCTTCCACTGGTTCAATTATTATTGGATCGACAAGTACTGCTACGACGTTTAAAGGAACTGAGCCTGGTGAAGCTACGTCGACTGGTGCAGCGCCTAGTTCGACAGTCACAGATCATGATAGTTATATTGAAGTTAGAAAAGCACCTCAATATGGGACTTGGGACTCTTACATTGAAGGATCAACAACTAGCTATGATTCTTCTAGGTATCGATAAGGTACTAGTTCTAGTACATAATAATTCGTAATTGACGTAGGAACCTATTTTTCCTAATTTGGCACGCGCTTAACGGTTTGCTTCAATGGTGTAATAGGGATAAAGATGGTCAAGAGCAAATTCATGCAATTTCTTTGTTGGATCTCTGAATATCAAGGTGCATGGCACCAATATTACTAATAGAAGGCAGACAATTTACAAAGTTTACACTTCATTAATGTCAAAATTGCAATTTTCCATGACACAATTAAAAATTACTAACATAAATGACTATTTCATATTCTTCTAGCTAGTCATTTTTTATGTCGTGACTAAATTGGGCGTTTATGTTAGTCACTTTTAACTCTATCACTTATTAGCTAGTCATCTTTGTTAATTGGTGACTAAATTAGTCATTAGTTTTAGTCAATTATAGTTGGGTCAATCAAAATTGCTGATATTTAGTAGTAAATCACTTGAAAAACCTGTGGTGACTAAAAATTTTAGTCACCTAGTAGCTAATTCCTCATTTTGTACTAGTGATGTTTAAATTCTTATTTCCATGCATCTTACTTTGTCTCATTTATTTGCAGGGTCAAGATAATGCTAATGAGTTGACACCAACTTCCCAATTGGGGTTGGAAAGAAAGAAATGCTTTCTCATTGCATTAAACTCAAGGGTTAAAGTTGCAAGGGCGACAATACATAAGACTGACCCAAATGCAATGGTACACTGTGTCCCTGTTGGAAAAGGCTATTATATTGTGAATCTGATATAAATTTTAGATCCTCTATTTGAAAATATAGCTCTACCACATCCCAATAGCGCATTATGTAATCTATCAGATGTTTTGTTGAGCTTCATTCCTTGGCATAAGGATGACATTGAACTATGTAACTAGTGCTTATACTGTGTGACTAGTGATTTCAGTGATGTTGTATCAACTGAGAATAGTTGATTTATTGAATATTTATACATAGATCAGGACATAGTTTATAAAAAATTTGTAGTTCGGGATTAATCTTTACATTTAATTAAAATTTCAGGCACAAGTTACAATTATATGCCATGGGCACAATTTCTGATTTTGCAATACATCAGTATTATATAATCTTCATTGCATGTGAAATGAGATGTTGTGTTGTGAATATGTGGAATGAGCAGTCTGTATATCATATTTTCATTAAGTTTTCTTTTGTAAATTAGTTTATCCTTCTATTGTTTTCTATTCCCCAAAAACAGACATTTACAGAAGAAAAAACCCACATTAATATAATTTATTTTCTACATTGTAGCAAGAATAAGAAAATGACCAAAATTAAATATTTAAAGGAATAAGCTTGCATCCAGAAACAAATTCATATGCAATGATTAACAATAATAGTAAGTTGATTTTTTTCTACATTGTAGCAAGAATAAGAAAATGACCAAAATTAAATATTTAAAGGAATAAGCTTGCATCCAGAAACAAATTCATATGCAATGATTAACAATAATAGTAAGTTGATTTCTTAACTCAATTGAGGCCATGACCTTTTATTTTGTACAAAACAGCCAATCTACAAATCATTTTGAATTTGAAAATCAAAACTAAGTTTAAATACAGACTACTCAATTTGCACATTGAAGTCACCATGTTTTTTTTTTGTAATTTAAGGAACTATTGTATTGAAAAGAAGTGGTAGTGTTACAAAAGAAGTTACAGTTTAGAGACACATTTTTGCTCAAAGAGACAAGCAGGTAGAGCAGTTCTCAAGAGATTGACGGACCCTCCCTCCGTGAGCGAAAACGGGTTAATAGCAAGAAGGAGAGTATCCTTGTACAAAAAGACTTAATAATTCCTTAAATGAAAAAACCGACAGACAAAGATTCTGACTTTGATAAGCCCATAGTCTTTCTGACAAAAAACAAAAGAAGCCATTGACAAAAACTTGATTAAGGCTTATGGAATGGCTCCTCAATGATAGGGCATCCAAATCCAATGGAAATCGGTTCACTTGGGTCGTCCTTGGCCTCATAAGTGTCATCTCTGGAGGAGTCCACGTCTTCGCTCCTGGAGGAATCGTCGTCTTCGCCACTACCTGCAGGGGGTTGTTTAACCGGTAGAGGGGCAATCTTCCTTGCCAATGCAAGATTGGGAGTGCATTTACCAGTAGAGAGGGATTTTATTTGGCTCAACGGGGGGGGAGGAGGAGGCTTGTAGTCCATAGGTACTGCAGGGGAAATAGTGGAGGTGTAGGGTGCAGAGGCTAAAATAAGGGGGGTTGTGGGGACAGTAGGAGCAGTAGGTGGTGATGCAAGAGGTGCAGGTGCAAGAGGCTGAGAGTAGAAGCAGAGAATGAGCCGAATGAGGAGGTTTTTTATCACCCAATAATTTCTTCATCACTCTAGAGTGCGACCAGCTGCGTTAAGGGCGCTAGACAATTCATCTTTCCAGTCATTAACCATGAGGCGCACAACTTCAGGGATCTCGACATCGAAACCATCACCACTAGCCTGAGTACTGGGCAGAATTGGGTGATCAGACTAAGTGCCTCTCCCCATACGACCACGGCAAGGGATACCTTGTTGTTTGTTATACATGGCTGGCTGATGAAGGGTGACGGTGAGCTCAGATCCAAGGACTGAGTTGCAGAGGGTCGAGTGACCACGAGAAAGCTGAGAACAGAGCTGTGAGAACGCAAAGAGCGCGGAGAGAAATTGGCCAAAATGACAAAGTATCCTGGGCATTAAACTGTTAACACGTCGGCCCAAGCACCAAGGAGATGCATTACGTTCATCCTACAGCGAGGTGATGACCGTGTCCCTTCGAGCATCCAGGAGATGTCAACGTCTAAGAGATGAGTTAATACGCGCAGCCATTGAGTGTATGATTGCGAGGTGATGTCATGCTGATGACGGGCTGGCCCCATCATCTACCTCTGTATCCTTGATGGCCCTGATGTCACCCGCATCTAGGTATTGAAGTCACCATGTCTATATCTCATTACCTTTCTGTCCGGTATCTATATCTATATCCGAGTATTGATGGCATTACCTTTTTGTTTGCTATCTATATCTCTCGGTAACACTATTATTTGCGTAAACTTGGAGAAGACATCCCCATTTATCGACAATACTAAATCCTTGATGGGCTTGTCATTCTTATCTGCCCCATTTATCAGCTGCAAGGGAATGTGTCCTTTCATGCACTCGTTAAGTTATATTCCTTGGATTTCATTCCATAAATTGCATCACTTGTAATGCTTAAACTCTAGTGGAAAATTATACGTTAATTACAGTCACATTCAAAATTCATCCAATATGAATTTAATAGACAAATTAATAACATCAAGAAGAAACCCTGAAGAAGAATTTATGGGCCTGCCACAACTGTGGTTTAGGGAAATTAGACAAAGCCTAGGAGAAATAAAAAATTGAACAAGTATGGAATTATTGGTAAAATCTGCTTAAGTGGCCTTAAGGAAATTCCTGTCACAGCTCATAGGATGATGATAAAAATATTCTGACACTGTGGATCTCTAGAGTTTTGTATGGTGCATCCAACCAGATCATTATCCTGACCAAAAAGTATTTCAGGAAGAAGATATCAATCTTCCAAAAGGACCTCTTAGCCATATTTGCACTACTTTAGAAAAATGCCCGCTGAGGACAGAGAAAGGAGATCCAAAAGATGAAAGTGGTCATGTTGGATTCACATTGTTGAACTCTGCCCATTGGGAATCTCACATGCCAAATTTGAAGAAAAAATTAAATCACCTTGGTGACCTAGGGTTTGAAGAGAACTGGTTAAGTGTTAGACAAAAAGTTTGAGAGACCACTTGGAAATGCCCGCAAGGGGGTGTTCCTTTGATGATAAAATTCATCAGATGATATGGTCATGTTCATTGTTTAAATGGATATCTATCCATGCTCTTGGTTTTTCTTATGGTGATCAGATAAGGAAAATATCAACCTACCAAAATAGAAGAAAATTGTTATTTTGCATACTAAAGACAAAAAAAATGGCTAAGTGTTGTAAAGGGGCTAAGTGATGCCCGCACTAAGGATTATGCCTGCATGGCATGGCATGGCATAGATGATGATGTGGCATGAATTTGAAATTATTGTTGCATTATGACATCGTTCTGGAGAAATACGACAAATTAGTTAAAATCAAGAAATTGGCTAAGTTTGGGAATATTGGTCCAAGTAACCTTAAGAGGATTCCCGCCACAAATTGTGTGTTTAAGAAAATGCCTGCACCACATGGGGATATTGTATCCTGTTGTTTTTTCTACTCAACCATGGTCTCTGTTTGTCCAAAGAGACCATGAAAAAGAATTTATGGACCTGCCAAAATGTGGTTTAGGGAAATTAGACCAAGCCTAGGAGAAGATCAAAAATTGTCCAAGTATGGAATTATTGGTAAAATCTACATAACTGGCCTTAGGGAAATGCCCACCACAGCTCATAGAATGATGATCGAAATATTCTGAGAGTGTGGATCTCTAGAGTGTTGTATGGTGCATCCAACCATATATAGAAGGCTATAATAAGAGGTTTTTCGGATAGTTTGAAGATAATATAGAAGCATCTTCACAATAACGCACATGCTAGGAAATGTATATTATCGTTTCAAACTTACAAATTTCATATATAATGAAAAATTTATTCGAAAAGAAAAACCAATTATAACAGAAAAATAATATACCAGACATAATTGAATGCAACAAATACATAATTCATATGTATTAAATAGTAGAATTCACCATATAGCTTACACCTAACAGTATGAAATTTATTAATGAAATGTAAAGTGTTTATAACTCCAAATGTGGTACACCAGTCCTCATCCCTAATCCATAAAATTTCAAATTCTATCCAAGGTTCCTCCTCTGGACCCTAAGGTAACAACAGAGGACTCCTATTAGTGCAACCTATATTTACTTTTCCCATAGTTATCAACTAGCTTCCATTAATCAGTAGTTGGAAAATCTAGACAGATCATCTCCTTCTCCATTACACTGAGCTCCATGTTTTCAGCATAAGAGAACTCTGGCAATTTTGTATATATGGCTTTGAAGTCGAACAACATCTCGGAAATTCTAATTCTCAAGACTTTTTGGGTGGGGTTTAGAAAGACCCCCTGGCTTGCAGAGGTTTTTCTAACACCCCCCCCCCCAAAAAAAAAAAAATGGGGGGGGGGGGGGGGTTGCAAAACCGCCGCCAAAAGAGTATTTTGTTGTAGTGAGAAGAATGATGATACTATCTCATCTTTCTCCATATTTAGGTTGCGCAACGTGTTCTTCAAATCCCTCTTTTGGGTGGGATATTTCTTCTCATACAAGTTCGTAAGTGTTTCAAAACATTCCTTTGTCGTCTTCATTGGTGTGGTCACCGACATGAGATTGTCCTTCATCGAGTCATATATAATCATCTTTGCCTTTGCTTGATTCTTATTGTAATTCATTCTTGTTGCATTATTGGTAGGCTCCTCTACCACCGAAGTCACGAATCAATCAACATCATGCTCCTCTAGAAGATTCAACCCTCTTGCCTTCCATGTGTTGAAATTTGAATTACCTTCAAGGTTGTCTTCTGATCGAATGGAGATCGGTGTCATGGATGCAATATTTTGCTCAAGTATTTAGGATCTATAGAGGCTTAGCTTGCTGCACAAAACTAAGCTCTTTTATCCTCTGATACCATGTTAATGTTTGAGCAAAATCGGAGCTGCTTTAACTTTAAAACTTTTATCAAACAATTTCAACACTTTATGAAACTTTAAATCAAACACATAAGAAACTTTATATCAGTCTCCTATGAATCTTTAAATCAACCACATATGAATCTTTATATCAGCAATATATGAGTCTCAAGAATAAATCAGCCACATAAAATAATCAACCATAAGAGACAAAATATACCCTAGGAAAACCCTCCAATCATGGAGGATGAAAAACCTAGCAATTCTTTGAGTGTGGTAGATATATTTGTAGAGAATGATTCACAACATGTAAGTAGATTTATCCATAAGAGATATCACCCTAGCAGTAAAGAAGAGAGATCCAATGCAACCCTGCAAAAACAATTATATGCAATTGTGTATTGAACTTCCCATATGCCTAGCATATTAATAACAAGCCAAAAAAACTAGCATGCAGAAGGGGGCGAATAGGAGACTCCGTGAACACACTAAGATCAACACATGGCGCATTCATTAGGAGTAGCATGCACTAGAACTCCTCTCATGCAATCAATAGCGCCCTCCTGAGCTATAGTGTCAAACTAATACTTTCGTTACTCTCATGCACAAGATATGCACCATCCTTCTTTATTTAGCTTTAACTGGATGCTAACTGTGATCTTCTTGAACTGAATGTGAACTTATTGAACTGAACTTAATATTCAACTAAATGAAATAGGAGACTAACTGAAAGTCTTTGGTACTTCACAATCAGTGCCACCCATGCACAAGCACTTTGCATGAATCAAGGAGATGTTCCTTCTTTACATAACACATTATTTATTTACAACTTAGGCTGAGGCCTTCATAATTCAAGTTCACTTGAGGCATACATGTGCAATTTGAATTCATTCTCTTGCTCTATGTTATATCTCATTATCATTAGTTAAATACTGCATGGTCCATGTATGTATTAATTAATTAACCATCTTATCATATCATACTCAGAAGAATTGTTCCATACTAATGATCATATGTATTACCTCGGGTCATATAGTCATATGATAAAGTATTTCACTCTAGGGGTAGCTAATCCCTAAAGGAGACTTGTAGAACCTAGTGACCATGTCTAGCAATACATTACATAGTATATCCACATGACTAGATACAGCACAAGTCTATAGTATTGATACAACACAAGACACCAATCTTGATACAACACAAGATTTCGATCTTGATACAACACAAGATCACAATATAGGCATATTTCATGAATAGGACTTGATACAACACAGCGTCCTAACTTGATACCACACAAGTTTCATTAACTTAATACAACATAAGTTCCTAACTGGATGCAACACAAGTCCCTTAACTTGATACAACACAAGTTCCTACACATGATACAACACAAGTTCTTGACTTGATACAACACAAGTCTCCTGGAGAATGACTCTTGATGTTGTACATTTAACATTTACTTTCCTATCGTGATTTACTTTCCTTGCAACTTAGTTTCAGTATTTTGTGCATGAATGTTTACACGGTGTTTAGTCATTGTGTACAAGCTTATGTATTAGCACTGTGAAGAAATTAAGAAGTGACTGACACGTTTCTGGTGGACCCTCCACCCATCATGAGGATCATTCAAAGCTATGGCACAATAGAAAAGAAGAGGGCAGTAGAGTATATCTAGAAAATTAAAAACTAGTCATTAATTATAAAAATTATAGATAAAAATGTTTGGGGATACATTTGAGAAATGTAAGATTGACAAATTGAATAATAAAATAAAATAAATAAATTATTCTATTAAAGAAAATAAGATTTTATTTTATTTATTTATTTATTTATTTTTAAACTTAGGTGGAGAAAACGCAAAGGTTAAAAAGATTAAAAGAAATAAAAATGATAGAAAAAAGTTATTTAATTGTCTATTAATTTAAATATTTTAGTTGAAAAGATTAAGTGACTAAATAAAATAAAAACATATAAGAATACTTAAATATAAAGAGAAAATTGAAAGTGAAGTAAAAAGAGGGAATTAAGGGTTTGACTTAATGAAAGAAATCTTAAAAACCTAAAAAAGGGGGGTTAGTTGAGAAAAGATAGAAATGTAAGAATTCCTAACATATAAATTAATAAATTAATTAAAATGCGAATAAATAAAATATAATAAAAACATAGGTGAAAAAGTAAGAAAGAAAGAGTAGTGAATAAATGAGTAAGGTATCATTGGTGAGTAAGTTTATGGATCAAAGGTCTCCAATATTGACTTAGTTTATAGCCATCTTCTCGATTAAAGTTGTTAGGATGTTTTTCAATTTCGATGGCTTCTCTAATGAGTCTTAATGAATAATGAGAAGTGGAGGCAAGGATTTTAGTTTGATCGAAGCAAATGTGATGTTTACACTTGAAAGAGTGTTCAGTTTCAATAGTTGTTTAATTGGCTAGTTCATTTCCAAGACTATGTAATTGTTCATACAATTGTTTTTAAGTAAGAAATTCACAGTAGATAAACCAATTTAAGAGGAGATTGTAGCTTGCACATACATATAAGCTAACTCACAAGTTCCTAATGAACCCCAGGTTGACAATTAATGTACGGACTTCTTAGTTTCCTACTTAAAAAAATTAGAAGGTAATTAAAAATCCCATCACAAACACCCCTTATCCTCTAGGGTTTTGATGGGAAATAAAGCTCAATGACAGTTTGATGAATAAGAGAAGACATAAGAAGAGGAAGAATAAAATCAACCAAAAAGGTTGGGGATAAAAGCAACGAATGAAAAAACAAACAAGAAAAACTACTGGGAATCTAGAAAATCATTTAGAAATGAATGGAGACTAGCTCACATAACAACATAAGCAAAATTCAAGGACCATATACACCCTCAGAAGGTGGGGTTCACAAACCCCCAAATGTTAAATGATGAATATTGTCTCTTGGAAGCATAGGCATGGATAATAGATTCAAAGAAGTCGTGCAATATCTCATCAAATTTGAGAAACCAACTATCCTTCTCTTCCATGAAACAAATTATCTCTAATGGGTTGATATGCTCAAACTCAAAGAGTTGCATTATAATGCAATAAGTTCAAGAGGGGTGTATGGAATCATTTACAAGTTACGAGAGAGCTCCATTTTCCAAATGAATTTATATCATTAAACACAACACTAGGTTCTTTCAAGACTAACCCATTCAAAGCTAGGTATCAATTACCATGTTTTTAACATTTATATGCATGTATACTATAAAGAAAAAATAAAATTGTGGGTTATCATTGTAGGTCTTTGTATAGACAAAGGTTACCAAGAATTGTATAGTAGAGGGCGATTTAAACTTGGTTTTGTCCAACAAAGAGAATATAGGAGGAAGTATTGTCAAGGACCAATTTAGAGAGAATATGGGAAACATTTGACTTATGTTAAGCCATTTAAAGGGGTTACTTCGACCAATGGCAGAGTTGGCCCTAGATTCATCACTGCAATATTAGATTGATTCTTGATGCATACTACTCTCTCTTTTTTGTATTGTTCCATTTGCAACTTTTGATCATAAATTGATTGCTTTCTCTTAGCCCTTCTCCAAAATCTGAACCTCTCCCTTTCAAATTCAGTCCTCTATGGCTCCATAATTTGAGAGTGATGGAGATAATGACAAAGGAATGGGAGAAACCCATTGCAATTTTATAATCCTATGTTTGGGAACATAAATTAAAAGCAATCAAGGTACTTGTGAAGGAATGGGACAAATCCTTCTATATATTGCTAGAAAAAGAAAAGGTTATTCTCCAAAGATAGTTAAAAGAACTTCAATCCCACGTGGAAAATGGTGAGATATGACTTCACAAGCCCAACAAGAGAAAATATCTAGATATGCCAAGATACAAAAAGTGAATAGATCGGACGAAGAGATCCGGTGCTTAAAGTCGCACAGCTTATTGTTGGAGCTTGGCAATAAGAACACTTTGTTTTTTATCAACAAGCCAAAGTGTTTTCAAATAAAAACTCAATCAAGGAAATACTATGGAAGATGGGACTAGTTTGAGATAATTTGTTGAGACCAAAGAGGTAGATAAGACACATTTTGAATCTCTTTACTCAATAGAAGATGAGGCAGATATTGATTCGATACAAATATTGAA
Source organism: Pseudotsuga menziesii (assembly GCA_001517045.1). Lineage (NCBI taxonomy): Eukaryota > Viridiplantae > Streptophyta > Pinopsida > Pinales > Pinaceae > Pseudotsuga > Pseudotsuga menziesii. Next base: position 139,933 of record LPNX010676145.1, read on the forward strand.
GGAAAACATACTTCATATAGCCACATAGGTAGAAAATTAAGAGTTGAACCAAGATATTGAAGAAGGGGAAATCATAAATGCTATTTAGGGACTTTCCCTTGATAAGGCCCCAGAGGTAGAAAAATTTTCCATTTACTTTTAGAGGGCTTGTTAACATGTCAGTGAATCATATCCAAGGCACATGTTCCTAAATGTTAAGATAAAATACAAATTAAATGGCAACACTAACTCCTTGTTCTTAACCCCTATTCCCAAAGAGTCAAACTCGTCACTATTCAATACACTTCATATCACTTCATTATGTAACTCTTAATATAAAATTTTGACCAAAAATCATGTCCAACGGGATCAAGAAGATCCTCCCCAAGATAATTTCCTATAATCAAGGCGGTTTAATGCAAAAAAAGCAGATCATAGATAATATAATAATGGTCCACGAGGCAATTCATTCAAGTAGAGAGAATAAAGACAAAGTGTTGTATATGATTCCTCATGCACAAATGCAAAATATACCTAATAAGGGGTTCTGCAATCCTTAGTAGCAGATCGAAATGAAAAGGAAATTAATCTAAACTAAACTAAAGACACCAAATCTTAAACATGCATGCAAGATAAATCAAGCAAACCATTAAAAGAATCATTTACCATGTAAGTGATCTGGGAGGATCTCCCAAATGACTTAAATTTAAACTATTCAAATAATTAAGCAAAGGTTACAATTGTATAGAGCTTGTCAAAATATTTTCGATGATACCCATTTTGTCAAATTTGGACTTCGAATGTGGAAGTTATCACAATTTGAAGTTTTGACATTTGGACCAATTATCTTTCAACACATGGCATGCGGAAGTAGGGTCTATCTCTTATTTCTAAAGTCGGGATCGGAAATTGGGAGAGTAATGAATGTTGTGATGAGCCTGTGTTGACTGTCGACTTTCAACTTATAGGATCGAAATAGTCAAAAGGTCTGGATTCAAGAGGATAATCGGGGAAGTTGCGTTGCCAGTTTCGACTTCCAATGACGGGGGTAAAAAAGTCAAAACTGATCACCATTAGAAAACTCAGCATTGAAAATTGGCATCAAAAAAGTTGGAATCAACAGTTGGGGGCACAGTGATGGACGGTTAACTTTTCTCGACAACAGAATAGATTGACGACCCTAGTTTCAACTGCAAATTTAGTTTTTCAGTTTGTACAAAGATATTTGGATGCAGATATTTGAATTTGATCCTAATTTCATTCCATTTTTCTCTTGATTTGGGCATGGATTCTTATCTTACAAATAGTTTGGGCATCAAGATGGATTTTGTCCCAAATTGGGCACGTTAACCACGGATATTCACCAGCCAAATTCTTATATTTAATAGACTGTTTTCAACATGGATAAATGGGAGAGATAGGCAATAGAGGAGATACAGAAGTAGAGGCAATGGAGGGAGAAATACACAGTATTAATAATAAGAGTTCAATGGATTTCAAATTTCAGAATGTAGAAGAAGACAACGTATTGTTCAGTACTTGGAGACACTGCATGGGAGACAAAGAGTCTTGTTTTGCACGCTTGAGGTATCGCATTTGTATTTTATATTATCTTTGAACATATTCATATTTCTATCATTATATAGAATTGATGTAACCTTTTGCATTTGAAGAATTAATTCGAACAGTTGCACTGGAAGTGGACCTGTAGATGTAGGCATTATGAGTCGAACTCCATTAACAAATTACAATCTTCATTTTCATGGTTGCAATCTATGTTTATTCTCATAATTTTGTTTGTATTGTTATCTTTAAGCTTATTGTTTATGCCTTATTGAAACTTATCAATTAAGAACAATTCACATTTTAAATTCTTGTCTAGTTAACTAAAAAGGTCATGGAGTTTACGAATCATGTTGGTATCAGAGCAGTTTTAACCCAAGAATTATGAGTCTCTGAATGCTTACTAGGGCTAAGATTAAAGTTGGTAAAGGAGAACTTGAGCCTTTCAATCTAGAATTTGGGTGTGCACATTGGACCAAGAAAATGGAAGATGAAGAATATCGGGAAGAAGATGAGAAGGTGCTCTAAAAATATTTCTACCAGATGCCTAACAGGGTAGAGAAGTTGTTTGCAAATTATCAAAGAAGATAAAGAAGTAGATGAAAACAATAGGAAGTACCTCACAAAAAAAAAGTAATGGAGGAGATCCTCCAAAAAAATTTCCTTCTCCAACATCTTCATCATCATTGTCTTCTTCTAATAGTAGTTCTTCTAGTACTTCATCAGATGCACATAAAAAAGTACTATGAGAATGCTGATCTGAATGCGCCAGTATTGAAGCTTGACATAAAGTATAATTTGCTCATGTTTAATGGAGAGTTTAATGTCGATAAACTGGATGATTGGGTTAGGAAATAAAGGTTTATTGCATAATCCAAAAGCTTGTAGGAGATGAAGCCAAAATCCAGTTAGCCTCAATTCGACTGGGAGGCACTACTCTCATATGGTGGGAAATAAAAACTCAGGAGGACTTGCTTGTTAAAGGTAAGGTTATTTCCTCATGGTATGAGTTTGTGTCAGCGTTGAAAAAAAAATTCTATCTGTTAGGGTATATGCAGTAGGCTATGATCGTTTAGAAAAATTTCAGATAGGGTAAAGGACAGAGTGTTCGGGACTATACACAAGAATTTAGGAAAAGGGATTTAGTGTTCGGTATTCCTCTCTATACCCAAGAAACACTTCTTAAATATATAGGTGGTTTGCATGGTTATTTAAAACATGTTATCTTGATGTTTAACCCTAACAATTTGGATGAAGTATGTGTTTAAGAAACCCATATTGAGTCTAAGGGAAAATTGATGTTGATAACCACTCCAAGATGCATTTCAAGTAAGATGAAAATGAGTTTAAAGGAAAAGGGAAAGGTAAGTAGACCATCACTATTAAGAAAGAAGGTGATAAGCCCTCATGTTCCCACTGCAACAATGGACATGATGTATCACAATGTTGGAAGTTACCTTTGGAATTAAGACCAAAAAGGTATGGAGGGTACAAGGATAAGGGAAAATCAAAGAATATTGCTTTAGTGCTACAGGATGTGGGATCTGACTATGGTGATGAGACCAAATTCATAGCTATTGGAATCTAAAGTAAATATAAATGTATGTCTCTTTCTCATTGTGCAAATACTAGTGCAAATGTACAGTCTTCTTTAGTCAAGATGATAAGAAATGCCCAATCAAATATATATTTTTCCATTAGCTAAAACTATTGAAGTCATAGGAACCAAAACACGATACACGTGACTTTGATTTTTTTCGCTCCAAGATCGCTTTTGAAATTTTTTGCAGATTCTCTGGTCTGGTGATCGACTGGATCCTTTTCTGCAGAATCCTAGCTTATCTCGCGCCTGGGAGGAACCTGTATTATCTTTAGCAGCATTTTATTGGCTCGGTCTAGCTTATTTGGATCTAGTTTTTGATCCGGTGTGAAGGATTGCGTGAATGTAGGGCTCTCTTTGTGAAGAATTCTATGGTTCTCTGATCTTGCTCTGCATGTTGGACTTTCTTTTAGTCTGCATACGCTAACATCAGGGTTTGGGCTTTCACCAGTTCTGGTTTATATCGATTTTTCTTATTGGTTTGTTTTATTTCCTACACTTACTGGTGTTTGTCTTCTTCTTTCTCTCTAAGTCAGCTTTCCTGCTGTTGGTGGCTTGGTTACTGGAGTGTGGGGAGATGAAGCTTTTCATTCAGTTCTTCTTCTCTTGGGTTTTTGGCTTATGGACTCAGGAAGGGAGCCTCTACTGCCTCTTCCCCCAGATCTTGATGCATTCAAGAGATTGATTGCTTCTTGTGGGAAGAGGAAGGGAGGTCCTTCATAGAAATTTGTTAAGAAAGCAGACATTCCATCAGTAGAAATTCCTGCTCAAACCTGTCAAACGGATTTGAATCTTGTTGAGCATGGTTTAATAGGGCAATTCACAGGGCTCTAGTCATCTCCAAAATCCATTGATGGCTGGGTACAGAGAAATTGGAGACCCTTAGTTTCTAAAGGAATTAGAAGCCACTTTGTTGGAAGAGGGTATTATGTATTTGTGTTTGATTCTGCAGAGGATCGTGACCTCATTTTCTGAAATGGTCCATAATTTATGGGCCCCCAGGGCCTTTACTTGAACAAATGGTCTCCAGATTTCGACCCTTCTCAAGATGTTCCCTCAGCAGTGCCAGTATGGGTTAAACTCCCTCATTTACCTCTACATTGCTGGAGTTTAGATTCCCTTGAATCCATTGGAAACAAATTGGGTAAATACATTGATAGGGAAGTAAGGAAAGATCAGTATTCTTGTGCAGAATATCCATCGAAGTCAACTTGGAAATAGGTCTGTCTAAGGCAATTAACCTAACTGTAGTTGATTGGTCGCATACCCAGGAGTTAGACTATGAAAAAATTCCATTTAAGTGTTGTTTTTGTCATGGTTACGGTCACTTCGCCCGAAACTGCAAGAAAAAAGCAGAAGATGATCTAGAAAATGCAAAGACTCAGTCAAGTCAAATTCAGAAATCAGGCCTACCTAATCAGGACAATAGAAAGAATGGCAAAGATGGAAAGGTTAAGAATGGACTTCTAGCTTATGGGAAATCCCCTAATGCTCATAATTATAATAAATTTGTTGTTCTAGCTGAAGAACCTACTAATTTAGAAGAAGGCGAAATGCAAAATGTATAAGAGCAGAATTCTGAAGAAGAAGCAAATCCAAGTCTAATGGTTTGAATTTGGGGTTGTTTGCACTAATCTAACTAAATATTGTGAATTATTACAACAAGATCTTTCTCCAAATGGAACCAAAACCTCATCTTCGTATGCAGAAATTACTAAGAAGAAACCGGTGGATAGCTCAAGTTCTTCAGATGAAGACTCTATTGAGCAAATCTCCAAAAAAGCAGGTATGAAGTCCCGAAAGGATGTTAGAGAAGAAGATGCAGAGAGATTGAAGATGCAGGGAAGTCAACCCACTATAGAAATGTCAATGGGTAGGAGCAAGAGAAATAGGTCTCATAAGGGAGTAATAACTCCCTCTCTCCCGAGTAAGTAATGCAGTTCATCTTTGGAATTGTCAGGGATTGTGGAATCCAATCAAAGTTGAATCAATCGAAGACTTACTGAGAATGGTTAGTTCCGATATTCTCTTGCTCTAAGAGACTAAGATTGATGAGGATTCACTTCTTCTCCTAAGTAATACAAAATGGAAAATGAGTGTTGGTAAGGCTGTCAGCGCTAGAGGCACCTTTGGGGGTCTCGCTACTCTTTGGGTGTGAAGGTAATTTTCATCTTAAAAGATGGTTTGTTACCCAACATTGGATATTTACTGAGCTATTTCATATTCCAAGTAAGACCGTTGTAGCTCTATTTAATCTCTATGTCCCTGTCAATTTTATGGAAAAGAAAGACTATTGGAAATCATTATCAGATTTTTTCGATGTCAAATCTCCATCAAATGTTATCATAGCATGGGATCTCAACATAACATTAGCCCTGAATGAGAAAAAAGGAGGATCTGTTGTCAAGGACTATTTCCAAGATTCGATTGAGGCTCCCATACAAGCCTAGGATCTAATTGATTTTATTCCGAAGAAAGGTCGATTCACCTGGTCAAATAATAGAATTGGGGCAAACAACATAGTTGCACATCTTGATAGATACTTGGTTAACAGCTCATTGATGGATGAGAACATTGTATCTTCTAAAATATTGCCCAAATTCAATTCTGATCACCGCCCTATCTCTCTTACATTGGAAAAGGAGGAAGAACTCGGCCCAATACATTTTTGTTTTAGTCCCTATGGATTGAAAGAGAAGGGTTCTTGGACATGGTGCATCTTTCCTGGTTGCATCATGTAGTCGAGTCTCCTAGTTTTTTTTGGGAGCAGAAGCTCAAAAAGACCAAGCACGCTCTAAAAAATTGGATAAAACAGCCTCAAAAAAATCCATATAGCAATAGACAAGAAAAATTCATTGAGTTAGCGGAGTTCCAACTTGAAATGGAAGAAAGTGATATCACCACAACTCAGCTTGCTTATAAGAGGACTGCCCAATTCAATTCCTTTCAAGCTTTCAAACAAGAAGAGGAATCTCTAAGGCTAAAATATCAGAGTCTATATTTGCAAGTGGGAGACAAAAATATAGCTTTCTTCCATCACCAATGCAGAGCCAAATTGTCAAGAAATCATATCTCTGAAATCTCCATAGAGGAGGGGGATATTATTAAAGGTAATGATAATCTAAAGCAAGCTGCAAGAAGTCATTTCCAACTCTTGTTCCAGGAGGATGGGCTCTCAGATGAGGAAGTATCTCCTGAATTTTTGGTTAATATTCCTTCTCTTGTCAGCATTAAGGATAACAAAAACTTATTGAAATCATTCTCTAAACAAGAAGTCCTAAAAGTCATTTGGGTAATGGAGTCGGATAAAGCTCCTGGGTCAGATGGCTTTTCATTTCACTTTTATATAGCATGATGGCATATTATCAAAATAGACTTGATCCGAATGATGTCTTCCTTCCAGAAAAAAGCTAAAGTTGGAGGGTGTACTAACTCCACTTTCTTGGCTTTAATCCCTAAGGAAGCTAATCCTTCTTCTTTGGACATATTTAGACCCATTTCGTTGTGTAACGCCTCTTACAAAATTCTAGCCAAACTTCTAGCTAACCAGTTCAAGCCTTTGTTAGATAAGTTGATCTCTTCACTCCATGGGGTTTTGTTAAAGGCTGACATTTATTAGATAATGTAATTCAGGTTCAAGAAGCCCTACATTCAAGTTTCCATAGAAAGGAGAAAGGAATGCTCATTAAGCTTGATATGAAGAACGCATTTGATAGAGTAAATATACCCTTCCTATATATAGTCCTCCTCACTTTTGGATTCAATCCGGAGTTTGTTAATTTGATTAAAGCTTGCACTGAAAACCCCTGGATAGTGCCACTAGTTAATGGTAGACCATCATAATTCTTTCAAGCGTCAAGAGGCCTTCACTAAGGATGTCCGCTATATCCTTTTTTATACATTTTGATGGTTGAATCCCTTAGCAGAAAACTATTAGTTGCAAAGTAAGCAGGTTTCATTCCTGGAATTAATATTGCTAGGGGGTGAACCCAATAAAACATGCCCTTTTGTTGATGATTCTCTTCTTCTTGGAGGGGCCTCGGTAATGATTGTATGGCCTTTAAAGATATTCTTCAAAAATATTGCCTAATTTCAGTAGCACTGATCAATAAAATAAAAGTGATTTTTATGGATGGGATGTCGATCACGCTTCAATTATTCGAATTGCAAATTCCTTTGGATTCCCTGGATTCGATAAGTGGGAGAAGATAAAATATTTGGGATTGCCTCTAACTCTTGGTTCTAGTCCTCCCTCTCTTTGGCTCGATGTAATAGCTAAGCTTAAATCTAAAATAGATTCTTGGGGTGGTCAGTGGCTTACCAAGGCCGGGAAACTGATTTTGATAAAGGCAGTTCTCTCAGCCCTTCCCATTTTTCAATGTTCCTTGCTTCTTGCCCCGAAGTCTATTACATCTCAGATTTCCAAAATTCTGAGATATTTCCTATGGAATGGGGGAAAAGGCAATCATACTAAGACGCATCTAGTAAGTTGGGACACTCTTAAAAAACCTATTTCTGAGGGTGGATTACAAATTCGCGACCTTGGTCTGGCTAACTTGGCATTGGGAGGAAAATTTCTTTGGCAGCTATATGTGGATAAAAATCACCCTGTCAACAAGATTTTTAGAATGAAATACCTAAAGGGAGACCCATTGAGAAATTTAACATCTTCCTCCACTCCTTCAGGCACAACTATTTGGAATCTATGTAGAAAAGGAATTGATCAGTTCAATCAGCATCTCTATAGAATTCCAGGAAATGGGAAGAAGATTCCTCTATGGGAGGATTAAATTTTTGGGAATAATCCCCTTTCCTCGGTTATTATGTTAGAAGAGTTAAAGATATGGCTAAAGAACAAAGGCTTTCTCCGGTTGGAAAATTTATGCTCTTGGGATTGTGATGGTAACTGGGTCAAATGGTTATTCCCCAAGCTTCTTGAACATCTCATTCTTCAAAAAAATCATTTCCTTTCTGCTCTAACAGGTCTAGCTCCAGTGCATACATATTTCAAAGACAAATGGGGCTGGGGTAAAACAGGTTCATATTCAGCTGCTAATGGATATTATGCATTTCAACAACTCCCGCACGATCCTTGTCTCTCCATTTTTCCTGCCTAAAGTAAAAAATTTCTCTTGGCTTCTAATGCACAATAAAATTTTGACATCAAAAAATCTTGAAAAACGCGGCTTTCTCGGTCCATTTAGGCATTGTTTATGTATCTCATCCCATGAAACTGTTGCACATATCTTCATTGCCTGCGACTTCACAATTTCAGTATGGGAGCTTGTCCTCCATGGTCTCTGCCCTGCGCCTGTTCAAACTGAAGTAATTTGTTTCTATCAGCATTAGGTTGAACATTGCCCAATCTCACGTGGAGCAAACAATGACGTGGTAAATATCTGGAAGCTAATTCCTAAAGTTATCTGGTGGAATATTTGGATTGCTAGAAATAATTTGATATTCAATAATCTGCCTATGACTCCTCAAATAGTTGCAAAAAAAATCAAGTGGCATTTTGCTGAACTGGCTGGAAAAATGAAGTCCCCTTCCACACTGCCCACAGAGATTGCTAATTGGCTCGGCTCTATTCCAGCGCAGGTGCCAAAGTTTGATTGCATCCAACCAATTTTCCCTCCATTCTGGCGTATTTGGAAAACTGGTGATGATTTTAATTCTTGGTGGATTAATTCTTCTTCAACGTCCCTTATTTTCGATGGTGCATCAAACGGAAACCCCGAAATCTCTGGAGCTGGGGGGCTGGTGTATTCTTCAGACAAGATGCTAAAAACCAAATTTAGTTGGGGCCTTGGCTTCATGACAAACAATCAAGCTGAAATTTATGCTCTTCTTAGTGCTTTCAAGATCGTTAAGGAGCTTGGTTTTAAGTCAATTCAAATCTTTGGCGATTCAGAGCTGTTGATTGAAATATTAAACTCAGCAATCAATTTTACAATCTGGATTTAAATAATATTTTGCAGAGAGTTCGAAATATTATCAAATATTTTGACAGAGTTCAGTCTTTCCACATTCTTCGGGATTTAAACAATTCGGCAGATGATATGGAAAATAAAGCTTTCCAGCTGGCTCAAGGTCAGCTTAGCATCAATGGTAAATCCAGTTGCTATCACTCTATTCCTTAATTGTAATTAAATTTGTTGTAATTAGTCTTTCTGGCATATATTCTCTTAAACTATAAGAGGTCTTGTAATTTTCTCTTTCGGTGTAGAAGGATTTCATTTGATCAATTTGTAATTGGTTGATTGGCAATTGTCATATCAGTCTAGTAATCTTTCTTGAAAAAAAAATTTACCCATTTGAGTTTAAAAAAAAAAGATGATAAGAAGCGAGGTGAACTCTTTCATGTTCGGATCATTACGAAACATACAAAAGTTGATACATTATTTGATAGTGGGTCACAAGTCAATTTAGTCTCTGAAGAAGTGGTCAAGAAACAGGGTATATTATACCTCATGAAAAGCCATATCCACTAGGATGGGTTACTAATCATGCATGATTGCAAGTAATAAAGAAATGTATATTAAAATTTGCAATTTAGGATAAGTTCAAAGATGAGGTAGAGCTTGACGTAGTACCACTGGATATTTGTGGCATAGTACTTGGAATCCCATATTTATATGATCAAAATGCCATATTTTATGGGGAGAAGAATCAATATCACCTTTTCAAGGATGGTATTGAATATGTTATACATGCAAATCGTATGAAAACAAGATTGTCACTAATCTCTGTAGGTCAAATGAAAACGTTAGTGAATGCTAGTAAGAATTTTGTATTGATGATGATTAAAGTCAAATGGGAATGTTGACACATACAAAGACTTTGAAGGAGGTGATCTAAAGCATAAATACGAAATTATTAAAAATAATTCGGAGTATGATGAAGTATTTCAGGAACTAGTAGGATTACCAACCAAAAGAGGGATACAACATGAGATACAGTTGCAATAGGATGTGCCACTTCCAAACATTAGCATGTACTGGATGTCCGTGATGTAGAATGAAGAGATCAAGAAAGAGATCCGAGATCTAATAGGAAGGGGGATCATTAGACTGAGCACTTCACTGTGTATTTCACCCATCGTTTTGTTTCCAAAGAAGGATAGATCTTGGAGAATGTGCATTGATTACCGGGATTTGAACAAGATCATGGAAAAAAATAGGTATCCACTTCCACGTATTGATGATTTACTTAATCAATTGAAACATGCAGCTTATTTTTCTAAGTTAGACTTCCGCAGTGTTTACCATCAAATTAGGATTTTTGAAAATGATATATGGAAAACTGCTTTCAAGACAAAACACTGGTTGTACGAGTGGTTAGTTATGCCTTTCGGGCTGTGTAATTCCCCTGCTATCTTCACATCATTAGTGTACTTAGACCATATTATTGGTGGAGGTCATTTAAAGGTATATTCTGCCAAGGTCGAAGTCATTGTAAATTGGTCAAGGCCAACTACAATCACAAAGGTTAGGAGATTCCTTGGTGCAGTCCAATATTGGAGAAAGTTCATAGTCGGTTTTCCCTTCATTGCAGCACCATTACATTCATTACCCAGTGTTAAGCAATCTTTTAAGTGGGGAGGAAAACAACAAAAATCCTTTGATAGTTTGAAGGAAAGAATCAGCACCGCGCTAGTTTTAGCATTACCAGATTTAGGACAACCATTCAAGATCGAAATAGATGCTAGTGGTTTTTCCATGGGATTTGTTCTTATGCATAGACAAATACCAATACATTATCATTTTGAAACAATTTCAACTGCAGTCCAGGTAGTGCCACGAGTAGTTGAAGAACAGTTGGAGAAAACCTAGGCAAAGTATAAATCCATGCATAATATGCATCAAGTTGATCATCAATTTCAGGTTGGTGACAAAGTTTAGTTATATACCAGTAAAGAGAGACTAAAAAGGAGAAAGAAAAAAGCTTAAACCAATCAGGTATGGTCCTTTTGAATCTTTGAAATGGTGGGTACTAATGATTTTTGCTTGAATTTACCTCCATATATGCAGATATATTCAGTTGTGAACATTGATAATCTTAAGTTGTATGAACCTCCTACGATCATGGATGAGGAGACTAATGTACAGATTCCTTCTATTGAGGATATGTCACCTGAGTATATGATTAAGCTGTAGGAATATGTCATCCTTGATAGAAATGTAAGGAATTCATGTCGGGGTGTTGTAGAGTACCTATGAATATGCCTTAAAAGGATGGATCTGAACAAAGCAAAATGGATGGAGGTTGGAAAAGTGAGGGAGCTCTACCCTCACATGCTTTACGTATAATCCATGCTTTTGGAGTTCCAAAAGCATTTAGTGGGGAGGTTTTATCTAGGAGGATCTCCCAAATGAATTTAAGTTAAAATCTTCAAATGCTTAAGAAAAGCTTACATTTATATAGATCTTGTTGAAATATTTCCAATGATACCCTTTTTGTCAAATTTGGACTTCGGATGTGGCAGTTATCACAGTTTGAAGTTTTGACATTTGGATCAGTTACCTTTTGACATATGCGGCATGTGAAAGAAGAGTCTATCTCCAATTTTTGAAGTCGGAAAAGGAAATGACCATTGTGTTGAGCATGTACTGACTGAAAACTTATGACTTACAAGATTAGAACAATTGAAAGGTCGAGAGTCAGGAGTCCAGAGGATAGTCAAGGAAGTTGTGTTGCTAGTTCGACTTCCAACGTCGGGGTTAGAACAGTCAGAACCGGTCAGCATCATAAAAGTCAGCTTCAGAAAGTCGGCATTTGAAATTTGGCTTCAAAAAGTCGGCATCATACAAGTCAACATCAATATTCAGGGTCGCAGTGACCGGCGATTCAACTTGCTTGACGATAGAATAAATCGAAGACCCTGGTTTATACCAGAAGTTACGACTACAGATTTGATTTTTTAATTTGTACAAAGATCTTTGGATGCGGATTTTTAAATTCGATCCTCATTTTGTGCCATTTTTATCTTAATTTGGGCATGGATTCTTATCCTACAGATAATTCGGGAATCAATATGGATTTTTGTCCCAAATTGGGCACATTAACCACGAATCTTCACAGGCTAAATTCTTCTATTTAAAATATTTTTTTCGACATGCATAAATGGGTGATAGAGACAATAGAAGAGATACAAAAGCAAAGGCAATAGAGGGAGAAATACATAGTCAGAACAATAAGAGTTCAGTGTATTTCAAATTTCAGACTGTAGAAGTAGACAACGTATTATGCAGTGCTTGGAGATGTTGCATGGGAGACAAAGAGTATTATTGTGTACACTTGAGGTATCGCATTGGTAGTGTTTGTTGTCTTTGAACACGGTCATGTTTTTGTCATTCTCCAAAATTGATGTAACCTTTTGCATTTGAAGAATTAATTCAAACAGTCGCACTGGAAATGAACCCGAAGACGTAGGAATTCTGAGACGAACTCCGTTAACAAGCTACAGTCTTCATTTTCATGGTTTCCATCTTTGTTTATTCTCATAATTATGTTCGTATTGTTCTCTTTCAACTTATTGTTTATGCCTTATTGAAACATAGCAATTAAGAACAATTCACATTTTAAATTCCTTCCTGGTTAACTGAAAAGGTCCTAGAGTTTACAGACCAATAAGAGTTTGAGATTTTTTAAGAATGTGTAATGATGTCTAGTGGTCTCATTTACCATTGTACAAGCCTTGGATAATATTAGATTTTTATCATTTAAGCTAGCATTATATTAGGATCTTTAACTGAGAGAATAACAAGCACAACAATCAAACATAAGAGATAATGAACACAATGTTTTCCTCGGGGAAACCATAAAGGAGAAAACCTCGCAACTTCCTCGAAGATAGTGTTTGTGCCAGAAATTGTTCCTAAGGCTAGGGGAACAAGCCAACACAATCTCAAGAGAAAATCTCAATTCAAACTAGGGTTTAGGGTTTTTGTTTTAAGTGTTTTGGTCATAAACATCAAGAGCATATAGGGAATACATTCATCAGATAAGCAACAACTAAATCAAACACAATCACTGATAAACATGCATATATATCATAAAAGTCTAACAAAAAGCCTGTATTGAAGTTTACACATAATGGACAAGCACTGCTAAAAAACACACATTAACCAGCACTGAAAATGTCAATTAAGAAGCTAAACAAACTCACAGTAAAGCCAACACAGACAGAAAGTAGGGTAAAGAGTCATATATCCATAGTTTCATCAGTAAATGTACAAGAGAGTCACAACACTTATCTTTGAATAAGCCTGAAAGTATGATAGCCCACAGACCTCCTGATGCTCCAGAAAAATTAGAACCCTTACAATGTCTTTCAAACTCTCCTAAATAGCTATCCTCCTCAAAAAATAGTTAGGTTTTACCTTCTAAACTGCCTCCATCGAATCCCTAAAGTAAGTAAGGTAAAAAGTGATTTTTTACAAAATTACATACTTGCTAAAAATAGCAATGCTTAACAAAACTGTTTATCAAAACTAATCACTAACTAAAAACTGATTCATAACTTCTTTGATGCTTT